>VXBW01006646.1:130046-193180 GCA_013400375.1 Thinocorus orbignyianus | reverse complement strand
GAAACAAAAAAGAAGAAAACTATATGAAGAAAAACAGAAGCTTTTTACAGTATTTCTAATTGTAGCTTCAAGTAGAGACTAGAGAACCACCTTAAGACTCTGAGCTGGAGTGGAGGGTGTTGTTTTTTTTTGTCAGCTCTTCATAGCCTTAAATCATCATTGCCATTGGATGCTGATTTGCAGCTATAAACTACTTCCAGTGTTTACATTAGGGTTTCTGTAAGAAATGCATATCTCAGGCCAGCAGATCAAATACATCACTGTCTACAGGAACTGAAGTGAGGCAAGTATGCATTGTATCCAAATGAGGCCTCCAGGAATCCAAGGCAAGCAAAAATTTAATAAGTTACACCCAAAAAAAAAGTGCACACAAAGACAACCGTGAGGACCAAGAAAAGGCATAAAGTGAGCTTTTTTTACACACAGCAACGAATGTGACAGGAGTACATCTTTCTGTCTTTAAGAAAGTAAACGTCCATTTCACAGTGGGAAGGAAAGGCATTTTTCTTTCTGCTCATTAAACTGCAGAGAGCAAGTGGGGCTCTCTGGCTCTGTTTTTCAAAAAAACGTGAGCCAGAGCAGGGGGTGAAGTCAGATTCTCCCAAGAGAAAAGAACTTTGGGTGACTCCTAGTTTCAGCGTGATGGTCCCCTGTCTGCCGTTGAATGTCAAACACCAGCCCTTGTGCCCAGGTTCAGTAACCAGAGGGGTTGCAGGGCACAAAGCCAGAGAGAAACGAGCTTCCCCCCAGGATGGCAGCAAGTGCCCTGCAATTGTGTGCTGTGTCCCAGCAGCTGAAATAACCTGCGTGCTCCTATAGGTGGAAAGACTTTTGCACTAGTCCTCAGGTCCTGCTCTCCCTTCTCCTCTGCTGTTTGTGTCGTGCCTCTTGCCCAAATAGCTTCCTGCTTCCACCACCAAATGACGCTCATTCCACTGCAAATGGCTCCTTTGAAGTCGCAGGGGAGGGGCGTGGATTTTACCCATGGCACAGAATCCTAACATAACTTTAACCCTTCTTAATTTTTTTTGGAGGGGGAGGTGAAGCCGCAGCAGAAGCAGGAGGGAATGGTGGTGGAGAAGCAGCAGTTACCAAAAGCAAGATGAAGAAAAAATGAAAAAATACAATTTTGTCAGTCTTCAGTCATCAGTTAACATATTAAGGGCTTCGCAGAAAGAGTAGCCACTACTGCTTTTGATCATCCTTGTATGTAATTGTCTCACCAACTTGAGAAGATTTCCACAGCTATGTCACCATTTAGTCAAGGGCTTTTGCTTTCAAGGTCAATTAGCCCATGGTCATGTCACAGGGAGCTCTGAAGAAACTCCTCCAGTCTGACACCTACATTTTCTGCCTACCCATGTGGAGGACAGGGAAGTGAAACAGTTATTTGTTTCCCAAGTAGGATGAAAACATTATTCTTTTGGCTTACTAGATGTTTACATGTAGGAAAGCCTAAATTGATTTTTTTTTTATTTTTTTTAATTTAGAAAAATAAAATTAAAAAAGTCTGTGAAATCCCTTGGAGTACAGAAAATCAGTGCATCTTGGTTTGAGACTATATGTTTTTCCTAATAAAAATAAATAAAATGAAAAAGTTTTGGTGAAATGAGGAATCATTCCAGCTCCCAAATGACAACATATCATTTTAAAAATGTGTCAAAGTCAGTCACAGGGAATTTTTGGAATGTTTACATTTGTTAGGGAAAGATTTGGCAAAACGCATTCTTGAAATGTTTTGATTTCACTAAATCTACCTCTTTACACAAAATAGAGAAGAATAAAAAAAAAAAAAGGATTGGTGAAAGAAACTTTTGCTGAGCAAAAATGACAGATGGCTCTTGGGCTATGAAGCTTATGTTAAAAGAAGAAAAGTCTTTAAACTGTAGTTCAGGTCACTGCTTAGTCTACATGTCTGTCGGTGTCCTTTTAACTCCTGCCACACTTCTCAGATTCATAGGAGTGGACTCTCCCATTCGAAACACAACACAAATTCTACCTCAGGTCCAGGTATTCAACTGCAGGCTGAAATCATAACATGTCTTCTCCTGGCACATTTGTTTTAATGTATATAAAGTGGTTCATTGTGACAGCACAAGAAATCTTTGCAAAGAAAATTGCTCACTGCCTATAAAGTCATAATTAGCAGTTAACACTGCATAAGAGAGCAAAATCTTGTAACGGCAGAGAGATTTCTGTTAAATAGTGAAGATAAAAAAAAACAAAAACAAAAACAAAAACAAAACAAAAAAAAACCCAAACTTGAAACACAAAGTATGAATAAAGCATGAAAACTGGGGCAGTACAATCTAAAAGGTTACAATATATAGCACCAGAGACCTGTTTTTCAATTCATGAGAAAACCAAATAAAATGCATTATGAGCCTCCTTAAAAAAACACATTATGTATGCTCATACTGTTTAGTTCAACCTAAAAGCTGTATAAAACAAGCTCTCCCCTGTGTGTTACACATTTGAGACCCTTGGGATTTCTCTTATAGTTTTATGCAATTTATTTTTTATAAACTAATCTCCTACTTCCTCTTCCAGCATGGAAAGATTTTTTATTGCTATGTGTTTGGTTTAGCAATGGCAACATGCCATAGACAACACTCTAGTAAAGTGTACAAAGCAAATTTAACATTTTCACATCCAAAATAGAAAATTGTACTGGCATGCACACCCGATCTTTTTTTCAAATAAACTCACCTTCTTGAATCTCACTCTCCTTTTGCAGTGATAATGTCTCATTGTCTTTAATCAGAAGCACAATCAATCATTTCTGCAATCTGTTTGTTATACTTTATGCGCTACCTGGTAGGTTGTTTTCTTATCTATATGGCCACAGTGAACTATTCCAAGCATGTCAAAAGATCATCAAGAAGCTAGTGACAATGCTAACTATTTTTTTGTTTGCTCCAGCTCTTTGGACTAATTTGGAATGCTAATCCCTTCCTCAGTGTGTACTGCACACAGAGGAGCTTCAGCAAAGGCATCAGAAAGTTTTCACTCCGTTTCATTTAAGAAGACAAACTGAGGTGTGCACAATTTGGGCCGCAGACGCATTTCTTGGGTCCTATTGCCAGAATAGCATACTGACCCAATGGTGGTTTTGGAAGTCTCCTAAATCAGGAGTCCAGAACAAATGGCAGTAGTAAAACACTCCAGTGCAGTTCAGTGTGCAAAATCAGTGCAAAATGCTCATTGTGGAGAATTATAATATCAATCAGAAAACAGGATAGCCTAGACATTTAGGCGCTCTCATTTTTCAGACATGACATTCAGGTTGCAATTCAGGGATGTAAGTGACCATTTTACATCCTTCAAGTGCCAGTCTAAGCATCCTAATGCAGGAATCCAAACCTTTTGTTTGAGAATGGCTCAATAACAAATTTATTTTTTCTCTAAATCACCAGAGAAATTAATCCTCCTATTTAACATTTTTAACAACTTTCCAACATTTCACTTAAAGACAAAGCTTAATTCAGTGGTTTTACTGATCCTGTGCTAGGAGTAATTTCTACTGTGTGAGTTCCACTATATATTTAAGATCTTTTGGTACAGGAAACTCTGATTTTGGTGAAAGTTTTGGATCAATATGATGGTGTGTAGTAAGTATTACTATTATAATTTTCAGCGACCATTTTCCTATTCCATCTAGGAAAAGGGAAGAATAGTAACCTCACTCCAGTTTGTGTTCGTGCATTTTTATTGTGTGTTTTTGATTCATTGATCTAGCATCATGTTCTCCTGTTCATTTTCATCTCGTCACTTAAATTAACTTGTCCTGGTATTCAGAAATTTGGAAAAATGTTAGTGATTAAGAAAACTCAGGTGTTACTAAAAAAGAGTTACTTCAGTTTTCACAAGTACTCACTTTAAAATTTAACTAGAGAGGGTGACATTTCTGGCTAAATTCTCATTTTATCAGAACTAATGATCTATCCCTACATATCAGTGGTGATGACCTCCAATCTCACTAACAAAATGTTTGTTTACAGAAAAGCTATTTGCTGGATTTAGCATAATTGACCACAGTAATTATGGTGAGAGGAATTTATGTTTCATTTAGAAAACTCCTGGATAGCTTTTCTGGCAACATAGGTAGATTAAGCCTTTAATCTCCAACAAGCATGTTTTCAGCAGACTAGCCTGTAAACTGTGAGGTTTAAGAGCTGCAGTGTTTGTTTATATGTCCAGAACCACACAGTTCTTTGCATGCTTGTCCGCATGCCCAGGGGAGGTGTCAGACTGGCAGCAGAGGAAGAGGAAGGTTGCAGAATAGATTTCCAGCACAGGCAGGGGCAGAGCAAATTTACCCTCCCCTGGTCTGCCCTGGCATAGAATCCCTTAGCTGAAGGAGCAATCCAGGCTGCCCACCCAGCCAGCAGTCATGACGGTATGTCCAGAAATGGTAGGGTTTTGACTGTGTGTTAGCAATTTCCATTTCCATACTAACCTGAGGTCACTTCAAACCAATAGTTTAGAGAAGCTGGTAATCTCGATCGGAGAAACCTCTCAGCTACTTGTTTGCTCAAATTCTCAGTTGCATCCTTCAGCTGAGGAGTTTTGATAAGAACTCAGTAAACCAAAATTTTCCTGACCTGCACCATGTTGCAGTCGGGACTAAACATAGAGAATGTGTCCTTTGTTGGGTACTATTATTTAGGCTTGCTTTAAAATTCAGAGCTTGGATAAGAGAGCTAATTTCTCTTTCTTTTGACTGACTGCTTCTGTGGCAACATTCTTGGTTGCCTGTTAGGGAATGATTAGATTATCCTTATTGTAAGCTGGTATTTAGTTCACCTCCTATGTCCTATCTTGTATGTGCTAAGAAGTAAAGACTTGAGGCTTTTTGGCAATACATCTAAGACTGGAGAGCGAAAACCAGTGTTTGAATGTTTATTTTCAAACAATACATATCTATGAATGATCATGCATATCTCTATAAATTTAATCTTTAGCTATTCCTTGATCATATAATAGGGTCATCAACAGTAATTTTGTCTACAGCGAATGAAAAAAAATCAACTTTATTAAACTGATAAATTACTCTAAATGTGCTTTTACAAAACAAAAGGCAAAGGAAACCTGTGGCATACTACATCCACTTTTGACTCAAAAATGAGAAGCAATGTACAGATGATGTAAATAGTTATGGTGAAAACAGCCTTCTAATTTTTTGTGTGGTAAAACCAGGGGAAAATACTTGACGCTAATCTGAGCTGAACTACCAAGTGCTTCTTGTGCCCCCAAAACTTTCCTCTAGACTTTCATAAAATTCAGGCAGAAATCATCTACATTAAACTTTATTTTCAGAAGTGTCTTGACCATGAAAAACGAGTCACTTTCAGAAATCTTCAGATTTAGGTCTCAGAATGGAATGGTGGTTATCAGGGAAAAAAACACTAGCTTTCAATTTTTCCTGATTCAAACAGGAAAAAATATAACATAATATTGCTTTTCATTGTGATTCCAAATGACAAGAATTCTAAGAACCACCAGCCAAGTGAAAGGTCACTAAATATTATTTTACTGTTGCCTCTTTACAAAAATGAAAGGTAGTTTTCAAGGTCCCTAGGCAGGAGCAAGAAGGCTTCAGGCCCTTCCACTTTTAGTGAAAAATCTCTTTACAGAGCACAGCCCAGGCAAGGGGGCTTGGAGTCCTTTCTGAACACAGGTGTGAGAGCTCACTGCAACACCTCATCATTTCAAGGTGAGTTAAGTAAACTGCCATGTGTCAGGAGAGGTTTGCTGTAATTCACTGTCACGGGTTTGTTTTGGTTTATTTGTCTGTCTGTGCAATTTGCTGGGTTTTTTTTACCAGGAAATGGGTTTGGGGCCACAGGAGCTTGTTTGGACAGGGAAGGGTGTCCACAGCTGTTCTGCCTGCCCACCAGGGGCTGGCCAGTGGAGGAAACTTCACTAGTGCACAGAGGTCCCCACCTGATGGGTTACACATAAGCCTATCTCAGGCATCAGGACCGCCTGCTCCTCAGCCCGGCAAAGCCCAGCCCTCCCTCAGCAGGAATGTCTCGCAGCAGGACTGGGAAGAAAGCCCAACAAAGACAGACTGCCTTTTTCAGGGTCTTGGGAGAGACCCTGAAATGATGCAAGCAAGGCTAAGATTCACTGATTTCAAGTTAGTTTTGAGTGTCGCTAGTTGGCACCACTCTGAGAGGGAAGAAGTTTTGTTTCGTATTTGGGTAAATGCAATCTATGCTGCTTCATTGTGAGAGTATTTAATTTTAAAATAAACAGATCAGAATGGATTGAGAAATAAGGTGAAAACACGCTTTCTCAATAAATAAACAGAGCAATGGGGATATAACTTGATGTGACTTTTCCTAATGGAACGTGATTTTGACTCCAAACAGCTAATCGGACTTGTCAGATGATAAAGGTTAGCCTTGCCATTAAATACTATTGCTATTTTGGCTAAAGTTAAACACGTATGCTACATAAAATAAACTATATAGTGTGAGTAAGAAAAAATATTGAGAGTATACTGAAGCTATTGTCCCATTTTTCTAGGAGCCTGAATGCCACCAAGCCATCCCTCCACATGGAAATTAACAGCCAGTCTTTGTGGCAATATTGAATCCTTCAGAGGGCTTGTGAGTTTTGTGAATCTTAAATAAGTTTTCTTGTTTTCTTAGACAAGAGAGTGCACCTTTTCCAATGCAGTGTTTTAAGAAATACAGTAAAATTTCTGAGAGCATTGTCAAACACACATATCAAAAAATGAGTCACTAAGTACACCAGAGGCTGGTTGCTGCAGAACAAAAGGAGAGCTGTGACATTTTAACCAAGTTTTACTTCTTCCTTTGGGCTAAACCAATGCCTGATCACAAAACATGTTCACGTCTAGCATGCAAATTTTCTTTCTCACCACAATTCAAAGCAATATAAATTATAGTTGTTTACATCAAGCTTTCACACTCCTTTGTACGTTGGGCTTTTCTTCATTTGGCTAGCTGAGAGCCTACAATGCAGCCAATAAACTTCATTCCCTGAGCTGTACTGACATCATCCTGGCTAAAAAAAACAAGGAAGTAAGCTAATCGGAGATCTCCTGATTTATATTCTGTAATGAATACAAAGGGGCAGAAACCAAGGTCTTTTAAATGGAAACTGTCAGCAAAAAAGAAAACAGAAGAGAATTATTTTGAGAGGTGGCCAAGAAGGAGCAAAAGGGTCATGGGGGAAGAGGGGATACTAGAAAACGAAGGAATGGCCTGGGAGATAATAAGTACTACTGCAGTATTATCCCACATAGTAATGTTATGAGCTCACAATGCCGTATCAGTCAGACTTTGTGAAATAACTGATGAAAAAGCATGGATCTTAAAAGAAAGGCATGAATGTATTCTATACAGAACTCTGTAAATAACTGACTTTTGCTTATAGGTCTGAATTTTGTAATATTTTCTTTTGGCCCTAAAGAATATTCACTTAGAGAAAATGTTCAGGAAATACAACACCAAAAAATGCTATAGGAAGAAAACTCTTTCAACTATTGGATATATTCTGTTTCAAACTCTGTAAATACATTTATGAGTCACTTCATTTTCATTTCAAAAGGCCAAAATCTCATCTGCTTTCAAAATTTTTCCTCATTTTTCTTTTTCTTTTTTCCCCAGAAAACAAACTCAGTTGAATAACCTTGAAACCTCAGCTCAACATCCTGATGCTGTCAAAACTTTTTTCTCTACTAAAAGGTCACATCCACACTCATTAAAGGTAGGACTTTTTCTTTGTTATATTACCTTTAGCATTACACAGGAAGAGCAAAACAAACTTGTGGACCTCAACTTCCCCTTTAGAGACCAGCAAATTTGTCAGCAAGGTAAGCAGAATTGAGTCCAATTTTGACAAGCCTTCTCATGCCAGTAGGTGGACTGAGCCGTGGGAGGAAAGCTGACATGAACAAGGGTATAGATTTTTAAGTGTTGCTTCTGTGACCATATCTGTAAAGTTTACCTTCTCTGACAGTATATGCAGCAATCAAAAGGAAGAATGGATCATAAACCCCCTTAAACACAGCATATACACTTTTGGCATTGAATCTGAGAATGGGAGTCCTGGAAAGAATTGAGAATACAGAAATAGAAAGAAAAGCTATACTTTCAAAGGAAAAGGGAAAGGTGAGGGAAGAAAAATTCAAACTAAGTCAGCTGTGGGAAGACATAAAACAGAAATATCAATCAAAAAAAATGTTTTAAAAAAAAAATCACAGAATTCCATTTGAGCCAGAAAACAGTGGCAACAATTATAAGTGTTCAACAACAATGGAAGTAAGATATTAAAGTAAATCAGCTGATCCTACAAAAAGCAGTCAAATAGCTACTGTAGAGGATTTTACTATATTCTGCTTTGGCCTGAGGTCAATTATCATTTTGGAAGAGGTTTGTTTCTGACCTGGTTCATTCCAACATTTAGGTTCATGGTGCAGCTCTGCAAACAGTTGCAGTAGCTGAAGGGCTAAGCATTTTGCAACATGCTATGGAAGATATAAATGTGCTCGAAATCATAGATTTCCAAATAGTGGGAGTACAATTTCTGCCCAAACTAACAGTAATGGTGGATTGTAATGGAGAAACTGACTGGAGGCAAAATAGTAATGAGGCAGTGTTGAACAACCCATTTTTGTAATGGTTCCACCCACAGGAGTTACTGATTTGAGATCCTCTGATAATAATCCTCTTTCACATTTGTGCTATGTTGCAGTGAGTGCAATGGCACACTCCAGGAAATGCAATCATTTCTAAAATACTCACACACTGTCTGCCAAGAAGATATGTGATCTGACTTCTAAGATGGCAAGAAAATTCAGAGGACTGATCTACCTTACTTACAGTACATCTCTTGTAAACCATAGCATATTCATATGCAACTGCTAATTGCGTTATGTTTCCTAAACCTGTTTTGCTAGTTTTACTGATGAAAATATTTGTTTAGGTTTTATGAGTAGTCAATCTTCAATGCGTACTTCCTGGCACTTGGTAACTCTGTGCTCAATATTTATGTCTCTTCAGTTTCATTTAAAAGGTCTCAAACTCCGCTGCTTCCAGTGGGTAAGAAAAAAAATGCACCTCACAGCACTGCCTTTTGTGAAAACCACAGGCCAGCCAAACAACATCGATACCAGTTCATTTCTACTGTCCAAATGGGCTATGAAAGAACTAGTTTCCTGACTTTTTCTCTATACACAAAGAGAAAAACAAAGCAAATGACCACTGAAAAGTTGAAATATTAGTTCAATATACCCTTTAGACCCTCTGAGGATTAAACAACTTACCTAACAAAGCCGTTCTCATTATTTATGTGTTTGTCACTAGCAAAACTTCCTTCTAGTGATAAACTTTGGTCAGGCAAAGCCTTTCTGCCTTGCTACAAGGTTGCTTTAATTCATCTGTCAAGGAGAAAATCTTATTCAGACATCTTTAAATATCTTCCCATTTGTGTGACCTCCTTATTGCCTCCAAATTTCTTGAATCCTGTGATCTGCAGGTACAGTCATGTTAGACTTGTTTGAGCTCCAGACATGGCCAGGTAAGGGTTTTTTTCCATACTGTTAGCGACACCCCGGCTGTTTTGCTCTGGGTAATTTGCACATGGAGGGCTCCTGGCTCAGCTCATGTTTACAGGCACCCATTCATCCATTGTCTAAGCTCTCTGTGCTAAACTCAATGCAGTCATACCAGACATGTCTGTTTTAAAAGTATGGGATTTTTTCTTTATACTTACAGGAAAGGATATAACGACTGCCAAAGAAAAATGCGCAAATAAAGAAAACAACGGGCTATTTCTAATAAACAACATCTGGACAGAGATGCATTATGGAATTTTAATATTAAAATTAGCAGTGTTTACAGCATGTTTTGAATGATGCCAGTCAAACCTCCCTCATCAATCTTCTGGAAAAGAAAACAAAGCTAAGAGTCATAAAGCAACATCTTGGAATAGTTATGGCATTACTGATGTGCATCTTATGGAATTTTTATGTATTGCAACAAATCAGACAATTGAACTCAGAATGTCAGCTTGCAGCGTTGCTTTATTATGCATGGCAGTCCTTCATTTTGAGTAGTTAGAAAGAAATGCATGGATTTCAGTAACGTTTGCTGATCTGTGTGGTCACAAGAAATGCAGTATGAGTAGACTGGCTGTGACGGGATGTAGTAAGGTTGAGAAGATCAGACTTATTTTTCTGATCCCATGAGTCAGCCTTCTTCTTTGTTATTGAGTTTGTGTTCTCTGTGCCTTACCTCATTGTATCTAGTTCGACATTTTGCTCTGGTCAGTTGGAGATTTCATGCTGCATTGAATGTTAGTATTAGTCTCATCTGTTGCTGACCACCTTCATTCCATACCAACAGATCATAAATGTGATGATCCATCCAGCTGAGATCTTCAAGACCTGAACAGTTGGGTGCTTGGACACAGCAGGAATTAAGAGCTTGCAAACATGCAGAATTTGTATTTCATTTGTCAAGCTGGACTTGCACCTGTTCTTGCTTTTTACACAAAACTGAAAATACTCTTGCATGGGTCTTTCTTCCCCAGATGTATCTTGGGGAAGTATTTGAACTAATAGCCTTTATGTATTAATTCCTTTTCTGTTTGGTCCTCTTTTTTTTTAACCAAATTCATTGGTATCTCTAGTTGTACCAATGTCCTGTTTTCAGCTGGGATGTGGTTAATTTTCTTCCTAGTAGCTGCTATATTTTGGATTTAGTATGAGAATAGTTGATAGTACATATTGGTTTAGTTATTGCTAAGTAATGATTATGTGAAGTCAGTGACTTTTTCAGCTTCCCATAGAAGATGAGACAGCATAGACTGGAAAGATGGCAAAAGGAATATTCCATACCTTGGATGTCGTGTTCTATATATAAATAGGGGTTGACAGGGGCAGGACACCACAATCACTGCTTGAGATCATTGGGTGGTGAGCAATTGTATTGTATCACTCATTTTCTATATTCTTTTATCATTATTATCATCTTCTCTTCCACTACTATTCCATTAAACTCCTTTTATCTCTCCTCTGATTCTCCTCCCTATCCCACTGGGGTACAGGTGAGTCAGCAAGTGAGTGCGTGGTACTTAGTTGCCAGCTGGGGTTAAACCACAACAACCAACAATGCCGTTTGTTCCATTCAGAAAACACCAACCTCTTATTTCTCTGTGTTTGGGGTTTGAGGAATGGAAGTAGATGGACATATGGTACACTTTGAGCAGAATTTCATATATGTCTATAAAAAATTTCATGTTATCACATATATCAATGATGCTAGAGAAGGAAGTACAAACCTATTTGATTTTGCTTCACTTACACAGGAATGGAGCTCAGCAATTTCCTTTTTTTTAAGCATCACTTCGCCCCTGTCCTTCCATGATACTCATTTAACATTCTGCTGTGTGGCACTATGTTTGTTGACCTCATGTTCAGATAAGCACCTTGAAATTTCGGATACATTTTTAAGCTGGACCTGGGATAAGAATCACATAGAATAAGATAATTTACTTTCTTTGAATCTTAGCTGACTATCCTGAAGCCACACGCTTATAGCACGCCTTTAGGTTTTCTACTTTTTCCTTTAGGTCTTATTTTGTCTGGTTTGCCTCTTGTTCACATAAACCTAATAAAAGATGATTATTTTTAAGAGCAATCTGAGACACTTCAATAATAGTTTCTCAGCAGGGATCAGTGGCATCTCGGCAAATCTTTGCAGCTTTGTCTGATGTGACAGAGATATGACTGGCAGAAAAAATAATTCAGTTGCTAGATAAATAAAAGTAAAGAGGTTGGGTTCTTTTAAGGCTGAAAATTGAGATGTCTGTAGCCCCATAAAAAAAAAAAAAAAAAAAAAAAAAAGAAAAAAAAAAAGACACTTTCGTAAGTCTTATTCTGTAAACAAGAATGTGCACTTATCCTAACCTGAACGATGAAGACGATCGGCTGTTTGGCTAGTGTTTGTCACTCATACATCACTGTATTGCAATTCTAGTAAATATTCCCCTATCTTTGTTATCACATCTTATTGCTTACATCAGTCCTAAGGTACAGGAGGTTCCAACTAGATGCCTTATTAATGTACAAGTTTTCTCCCCAACAGCCAGTCGTTTATGGCTGATCCCATTTTTTCCTTTACATTTAACTCTCATTAATTTTAATCAGACTCAGACTAAGCCCAAACCCTTTAGCACAATTTATAAGAAAAAGGAAAAGAAACATAGCATGCCTGCCAGATGAATTTTCCCAGAGCTCTCACAGCTCTAATTTACACTACAGACACACCAGGATGTGGTTGGAAGAAGCCTTGTGTTTCCTGCTTGTGCATACTTTGGATGCATGACCTCAAGATGTCAAAAAGTCAGTGGGTCATGGGGACAAGTCCAGCTTTGTGGGTTATATTTTCTGGCTTATAGATACGAAGCACGTAAACAACTTCTGAAGATACAAGATTTAGTTTTAACAGCTCAAGACAAGTCAGTGGTTGAGCTTCACTGTTCTGAAAAAGTCTTACATATTTCAGCCTAAAAGTTCTCGATTGCTTCAGCTTTTCATTATGCGAATTTAGTAACATGGAAAGCATGTCGTGAAATGGCATACTAGAACCCAGAAAAAGAATTAATTAGTTTGTTTTTTTTTTTTTTTTTTAAATATGCCTGGCTGGTGAAAACTCCACTGAATCTAGTTTTTTAGGTTTGTTCTTCCTCTTCATTATCTATCATGCAAAACTGGCTTCTGTTCAGCTTCTAAAATATATTGACCTCCACAGCAGTAAGGATCCTTGAATCAGATTTAGCCTTGGTGGCCCGCCATCCGGAACAGAAACAGCAATCTTAATGGGATGCAGGTGCAGCTGAACTGCACCATTGATGTGGTAGAAGAGACCCTCAGGGGCTCCCAAAAGTCCCTTATGAAAATCCACCATCACATGAAAGGAGTGAGACTATATCCTTGTTTTGTGGAATCCCTTTTTCAGTGACTAGAGATGACATTCACGGGGCTCACCACAATATTTCTGGAGAGCAGGGTCTTTTGTGCTTATCAATGACTTGACGAAATACCTTTTGTTTTTTTCCTCTGCAACTGTTGGAAATGTCCCTTTGAACCAGGACATTTCTGTTCTTCCCTAGGCTGCCTTAAAAGCTATATCATACTGAAATAAGACTCAGAATATAACCCACTCAGCAGGATACATATATGACAGTACAGGAGCACAGACCTCTGAGGAGATCTGGTGGCCAGAACATGCAGCCTCTTTGACTTCAAGTATAACTGCAAAAGGCCTTTTTTGTACTTATGCAAAAAGCAAATTAAGTCTCTTTCGTATGCTTTCTCTATTCGCTGTATGACACTTGCAGTTTTGAAACATGGAAGTCTGTGAGAGACACAGTTTTTAAAATGGAGATATCGTGTGGTACTTAATGCCTCTATCTCCACCAGCAGTGACCTATCATCTTTTACTTTTTAAATGGGCATTAACGTATCAGATTTCCAAGAGACTGAGGTCTGCTGAACCTCAGTCTGATACACTTCTAAGTGCTTGCATCAGCTGCTATAATCAGGGGGCCCTGAAAAATATACTGAATACTTAATCATGTAAATTTTCATCTTTCATACACAGAATCATTTTAGCTGTGCCTGACATGCACTTTGTGTTGGCAAATATTTCCTCTGCTGAATGCTCTTGCACCAAGAGGTAAAGACCATTGACTGCATCCACACTCTGTAGCCCTTGGCCCTGAGTCCCTTCTGGGCCTTGTCTGGTATCTTCAGGCTGTAAAACAGTTATTTTTTTTCTATGCATTTTGTTCATTTCAAAAGGTCTGAATCACTGTAAGGACTGTGTTGGAGAATATTAGCATTATGCTTTTATATCATTAAGCACAGGGAAAGTTCTGCATGCCTTGGAGGTGACCAAGAGTCCAAAGTCTCCTGGAGGACTGTGCAAATGCAGGACTGTGCAACCTCAATCACGGTGCTGGTTTGTAGAGCTCCCTGTAATGAGCTTCCTCCAGAGCTGTACCTGAGGTTTCACTTAAAAGAGATTCAGTTGATTCACTCTAAAAGGGAGTCCAAGAGTGGAAAAAAAAAAATCTACAATACTGGCAGGTAGTGACTGGGACCGGAGAAGAAACCACAGACCCAAGCACTACCTGACAGGGACACACAGGTACACACACATTGTAACCCTGATACCGACTGGACTTTTTCACACTCATCAAAGCCACATACTGTTTCTGCTCTTGAACGTTAATCAGAAAGTTACAAAAGAAAGTCTTAGGGACAAAAATCTCTTATGCTGCCAGATCTCAGGGATACTCGATGGCCACATTGTGCTTGCTTTTCTGTGAACAACACTGTCATTGACTTGAATGCAAAGGCTAAGCTAGAGCCAATTTTTCAGAGAAGCAATTTTCCTCATAGGCAGTCTGTTCAATAATTAGCTGCTGATAATGGATTAAGATGCTTCTTTTACTCCTTTTAGATAATACTATGAGTGCCGGTTCTTGCATGCACCAGAATCAGGGATTAACACCACCTGATCCAGCCTTATCCTTAATTTCTTCCTATATTGTTGTTTAAAAACAATAAAACTACAGCTGCTTAAGTGACTCTACTGATTTTTTTCACCAAAAATAATTAGTTTCACTTGATTAAAACAAACAAACAAACAAACAAACAAAACAAACAAACAAACAAACAAACAAACAAAAAAGCAGCCAGGGCAAGTTAGCCATTTATTTATTTTTTCCTCCTAAGTGGCTCCTGGCAGGAAGAACTTTTATTCATTGCTGGTATTCTCATACCCAGATTTCAACTCCAGCTGCGCCCCAGTGTTTAGGTTCCTTGGGCAGGCAGTACTTTTATTACTGCATACTGATGTCAACCACCAGGGTCATAAGGGTGGGTGATGTCAGTCAACATCAGGTACAGGGCTGTTCAGAGTTAGCTCTGCTCTCTTCAGAGAAAATGAATTTCCCGCATCACCGCTGCCTGGGGGCCTCACACTGTTGAGGTCTCCAGGAGTTTTGCCACTGACATCAGCAACAAAACAAAGATTCAATATAAACTGCCTGGCTTAAAATACCTGTGGCCGTATTATCTTGCAGTACTGGCAGGGCATTAATAACTGTCACCTTGCTTTAGTGCCTCTCACTTCAACATGACACCAAAGTCTTTAAGCCATTTGGATGGTTTATACATTGCCAGTGTTACATGTGGTTTCATAGAGTCACGTATTATTTATTAAATAGCCTGGCAGGGTCCTCATAAACCCAATACTTTTTTTTTATTATTTTTATCCTACTTTTTCCCCAGTTTAGGTCTTGTCTGTTTCAAACTGAAGTGGACTGTGATGTGGTAGCCAGCCTGACTGCTAAAATCAGAATATGGGATCTCATCCAAAACTCACTGTGGTCAAGGAGAAACTTGCCACTAATTCAGTGGGATTTGGACCAGACACTCCTGAATCTCCTCTCGCATTACTTGAGTTTTGCATCCCTGCAATGCCTTTGGCTTCTTTGGAAGGTAGCTTGATCTGCAGGAGGGAGAAGAGGAAAAACAGTTCCTTTCGTATTTATTTTTTAAAATATTTTCTTTTACATTGTTTCAAATGCTTTTGATTTATAGATCAGCACACACCCAAAAACAGCCCCTGAATGAGAAAAGGACTCAGAGGCTTGTTTGCACAGCTTTAGACCAAAGTCTGCTTAACTGTGAAAAATAACATTTTTGTAGGCTGTTACTTCTTAAAGAGCTGCTGGTGTCTTCTGGAAATCTTTGAGGAATATTTTGTTTAGGAGTGAATCTGCTTAGGACAATATACAATTTTATTTTTTTGGTCCCTATCTGCTGAAAGTCTCAAACAAAGCAACCCGAAAAGACCCTCAAACACACATAAACATACACAAAAATAAATAAATTTTAAAAAATCATATTTAACAACTTGTCCTGGTTTGGGGTAAAATGAACCAATTTTCTGTTTTACAATTTTACTTCCATAGCTGGGCCTCATCTAACTAACTAAACTCTGAAATTAACAGCACACTGCTCAGAGAACTGTTTCGTCTCACAGTAATAAGACCCAGTTATATCAAGGAATGGTATGCAGACAGGCCCTTGTTTATCCTTATTGCTGGAACAACCAACGTCAGGTAGTTTTGCTGTTTGCCCATTGGAGGGTTGGAAGGGGAAGCGTCGAAGGGTCCCACCTGCAAGGAGGAGCGGACAGGACAACTGACCCAAAAACTGACCAACAGGGACATTCCATCCCATCCGCATCACGCTCAGTATAAAAGCTGAGGGATCAAAGGGTCAAGCCCTTTTTCCCCTTTTCCCTTTTTCTCTTTCTTCAATGGCCGATGTCCGAGGAGGGACCCTGCCTGTTCGTCTGCCTTTGATCCCGATCAGAGCGTTCCTGACTCCAGATCTGGAATCCAGCTCCTGTTGATCACGGAGTCCAGTGTGGGATTTTTCCCAATGCCTGCTGGTGATGTAGTCATCCTGGGAGCTTAATACAGTTTTGTATATACTGTATACTTTTTTTTCCTTTTCTTTTTGTTTTTATTAAAGTAGTTCAGTTTTTCTAAACTCCTCAATCTCTTTAATTTCTCCCTTTCCTCTATATTTTCTAAAAGGGGGAGGGGGAGGTCATCTGTCCTTTTCTGATTTGCTCAGAACCACGACACAACTAGAACCCATTCATGGAACAGAGCCAAATATTCTTACAAACAATGTAGCCTTAATGATCTGATTTTAGAAAGAGACCAAATCTCTGAGAGTTTTATTAGCTGGAGTGGAAAGCTATTCAGAGTATTTTTATTTTTTTTTCATGCAAAGAAACACTTTGCTGCTGATTTAAATGCTGTATACAGAGGCAACAACAAATGGCATATAGACCAGCAGAAAATTTGACGGAGGCCCTATATCTTTTAACAGTGCTCTCCCCAAAAAACCAAGACTTCACACTGATCTTAATCAGAATTAAGATATAACAGGATCATAATGTGGGGAACTAATTCTGCAAGCCAGTGAAGCATTTCCAAGAGTGAGGAGCTATTTCTTGACGTAAACTGACACTGTCAATGCTTTCATTGCTGCCCCTACACTTCTATGAGTAGTATGGTAGGGACGGGAGCAGACCTCATTGATGCCAGCTGCCACCTGATCAGTTGGGGCCACGTGCATGTGGAATAGAGAAGAATATTCTAGAAAATGTTTTACTTTAAACTTCAGAGGAGTCTGACATTCAGACTTTTCTTCTCAGGTTTTTTACCACAGTAACCCTTATGCTAAGCCAATCTTAGTAGAGAAATGGGTCAATGTTGCTAGCAGTGGAATTTCTTTTCCATTCCAATTGCTCTCTATTGAATTTACAAGACAACCCTCTCTAACCGTTTCCTAATTACCTCCCTCATATCTAATAATTTAATTGCAAAATGCATCAGCACAGTAAGCACAGCTCTGAAAATCATGTTGATTAGCCATTTTTGGGTTCCTCTATCGTCTGCCCAGTTCAAGATGCTGCCAGAGTAGTGAGAGTTTTACAAACTCCTTTCCAATAGTTTATATTGTCGCAGTTTTGCAATTGTAAATGTGTGTCCAAAAGTTATGCAGAGAAACAACCTCTTATTATGCATTGTAGAAACTGAAAGTAAGCAAGCTAAGGTATCTATGTAACTATCCATTTATCATTACTTAAAAATACATCAAATTTTAGTATTACATTTTATAAGAGTTAATGAACTCCAGTATACTAAGCTCTAAGGACGTGGGAGAAGTCGGTATCTTTGCTGGGTCCTGATGTTTCTACTTAGTTTAATTCAGCTCTTACCAAACAAAACTCTTGTTGAAGTCAATGAATATTTAACGCAAAAAACAATTGAATAAAGACAGAGAACCAAATTCAACATTCATTTGATTAAATGTCTTTTGGCACAAGAACAGCAGGATTTGGCCTTAAGCAACATCTTCAGGATTGGACCAATGTTCTTATACCCTAGAAAAAAAGAAGAAGAAAAAAAAAACTGAAATAAAACCTAAAAAAACTAAAAGGGACAATTCACAGATTTCCTATAATAACCAAACTATGTACTTTTACTGACGTTAGTTTTCTATGGGAAAGTTTGCAGTCACTGCTCTGCATGGGAGGGGACACTGCACAAAATCACATCTATCTAATTCAATTCATGAACATTCCCTTTTCTCCCTTAACCACTGGAAAATTTAACTGCAAGAGCGCAATTTTTTAAAAGCTTTCTATCATTTTTATCAGTTTCCAGAATCCTTTCTCAGAACACAGCCTTGCCTGACTCTGTGTCAATCATCAGGCACATCTGCCCCACTTCAACATTCCTATCAATATGCTACTGTAGTACAAATCTTTAAGTGGATCACTGCCTTCAGGCTCAGCTTAGCCTTCAAATTATGTAAGTACTTCCTATTCAAAGCCTGTCTTTATTTCCCTGAGAAAAGCTGAAACTAACAGTTGTGATACCTAATCTATCCTTTTTATCCAGATGTGAATAACAACAAGAGAAACACCCCAGACCCTGAGGAAATGAAATTTCAGCCATAGGCTTGTTTACCTTAAAATATCTTTGTCATTTTTGCTTCCTTAACATGAACATGTTTTGTCTGTCCGACAGGAAACAGTTAACTGAAGCATGGAGTCCTCTCCCAGCTTTTTTCAGATGAGCAAAGCTCAGACCGGAGTCCATATGGTATTCACCCATAAACACAGACACACGACAGGAAAAATGCATTTCAAGTCTGTGTGCTGTGTGTCTTGGAAGAAGTTTGTCAAACAATTATGAAAAGAATTCAGCTTCCTCATAGCACCCTGGGAATGTACTCAGACACTGGATCAGTTCTCATCTGGCTTCAAAGAAAACACTTGAATAGGCCCCCTTTTTACAGAATGGTGTTTATAATGTAATTTTACTTCTCATTAGGGACCTCTTTCTTTGCCAATGTTACTTTTAAATAGGATGATTAATATTTAAAGTCACTTAATTATCACATGTTAACCCACTTCCAGAACTGGTTACAGCTACTCTTTGATGTCTGAAGGAACCAAACTCAACACTGCAGCTTTCTCATGAAATGAAGATGTTGGAAACATGAAAAGGAAAGTTTTGTTCTCTCTTATTCTCCCTTTTTTGGATGAACAACTTAATTTCCTCAGCATTGTTAGATTCATGTCCGAGCATCTATTTTTCAAAGAACTTCATTTTGTTTCATCTAAGCTGCTTTTTTCCAGCAAGGTGTCACTTCTGTTAAACATTTGAATCTATCATGCTGGGAATTTCTACATGAAGGGAACAATATTGTGCAGAAGTCGCTTGACATTTGCCAAGTTAAACTTCTAGTTGTTTGCAGTAGTCATGTTACATAATACTTCCTACTATTAACATTAAAAAATCACTATGCAAACAGGTGTATTTCTCCTCTTGGTTTCACACCTAGCTCCCAAAAGCATTAGCGTATATGTGAGAAAGCGTCACATAGAAAGGCTTGTTGGGGAAAGAAGGCTTTGCAGAGCCCCTGCAGATGAATTAGGAGAATCATCCCAGCTCTCCATCTCCCTGGGCATGACTGGCTTGAGTGGCTACAGATTGCCAGACCTACTCTTGTCCAGTGCTATACAGACAGTGCTCCTTTGATGGAGGATTTAGAAAAAAAAAAATTTGAAGTAACTCCCTCCACCCCCACACACACACCTCTCCCCCACTCCCAGTACCACTGCGTTACAAAATCTGTATGCGATGGGGTGGACAGATTGACTAAACGGTGTTCAAGCTGCCTGCATGCCATATATCTGAAAAAGCCAATTAATTAACGGGCAGGGCTAGCTACAGTTTTCTGAGATTCTCTCTCTTGCAATCACACATGTACAAAAGACAAACAGACAGTTGCTACACAACTCTAACTAGCGTGAAGTGCTTTGGTCACTGTGAATAGGAAAGTCAGAGGAAAAACATTCCTAAAAACATCCTTTCCAATACCAAAAGAGATAATATTGAAGAGCAGGTCAAGACAATCTACCTAAACCACCTGAACTGAGCTACAGTTTACTGATGTTCACTGCCTATATTAAAGTGCTTTCATGGTCTGAAGACATAACAGCAAGGAATTTTTGAATGGTGAATAAATATGGGTTTTCTTTCTCAATTTGTTTGCAGAGTCTTTTACAGAATATGGACTAGTAAATTCAGCAATCACTAAAGCAATTTGGAAATAATCGGGTACCTTAAAATGCGATTCTTAAAGCAGGCATACTGAGTGTTGTGATGTGTTTAGTCACCCAGTCAGAAATTTTGGGGAAGTTCTGACATCACTGTTAAGGAAGGACTTAAAGATTCTTAACTGGTCACCAGACCCTAATATACATCTTGCATGCTGTCACGTACAACTCTTTCTAGATTTGCCATTAAAAACTCAGATGATCTCTACACTAGAAAATGAAAAAGAAGCATGACACAGCCTTGATATAGGCCCAAAATGTTTGTTTACTGCTGAACTGGGAGAGTAGGTACACCATGGATGAGCTAGAACTCTACCAGGTAGTGCCTAAATACAGTGCAGGAGACAGCAGATGTCAGGGACCAGTATAGTATGCCAGACATCCTGCTCTCTTGCAACCCTATCCCAACAGACTTTACACTTCCTAGTTCTCCCCTGTACTCCCACATACCCTACTTGTCATCCCAGTTATGATAGTGACTGGATGCACAGCAGCCTCTTGTTATAAGAACATCATTTTACTGGGATGCATGACAGCACTCATTGCTTCATATACATTAAACCCAAACACATGACAGCCTAGCTTGATAAGGACCACTTGTCCAGGGCTGAATGCTAAATTGTGCAAATAGTATTTCATGTGTTCAGCAGTACAAATCTAAGTCCAGGTCTAAGTGCCCAAGGTATCTAGACACTTAGTCCAGACAATGTAACAGTACTTTTTGTAAAAGAGATTAATCATTCTCAGGGCACATAAAGAATTTTTTTTTCTACAAAACATAGCAATTTAAGGTGGATTATTTAGGAAATCTGGATTGTTCTCCTTTATTTAGATGCCTAAATTTTATTTAGCTAGTGGTTTATTTGCCTGTGGTTTATTCTGTATTCACTCTGACCTCTTACACTGATAGAATGATGATATAATTGGGAAATACAGTAGAAGATGGGTGAATAGAAGATACATGATAACAAAATGCTTTTATTGCAACAACGTTAAGAGCTAAAGACTGTTCCTACAAAGCTTTATCAACTAAATGCATCTTGCTGCTGCTGCAATCTGCTCATCATGAATTATTGGAAATAAAAAGTTCTCTCACACAATTCATTAGGTAGTCATCTTCCTGACTGACCACAGATTTTCCTCCTTTCATGTAAAAGCAGTACAGAAAAGGGATGGCAAGTGATAATATTCTTATGTCTGGATTACAACTCGACTGACACCTGTCAAAAATTGAGAGGTTGGAGGAGAACAGGATTGTGTCAAATAAAATGTTCACAAAAATAGAAACGGAGCTTGATTACACTCCTTTGTTCTACTTTCTGTCATCTTTTCTGTAAATTTTTAATTAATTTTGGAAAAAATTACTCTATTTTGTGTCTACAATAGATAGAAGAAAACATCCATAGCATACCTGAAACTTTATTAAGACAAAAGTAAAGCAATAGTATATTCTTCAACTTTTGCTGAAATTCAGTTGCATCTACTCAAAAATGAAATAGAGATGGATGCATTGGGCCCCTTTCTTTGTAGGCTGACTTTTAACACTTTTAATAGGCAAATGCAGCTATGCAGATTGCAAAGCAGAAATTGTTTCTTACCTTGCTTCAGTGGAAAAAGGTTGTGTTAGCAAATACCTGCTTTCTGTACTTTTGAGCTCTGTGGCACCATGAGATTGTAAATCAAGTATGAAAGCATGTAGCAGTTTTTTAGGGCACCTGCAAAATTAGCATTCAGTACAAAACTACACGGCTACATAGCACAGAGCATTAGACTGGTAGAAACTCACTCTGCCACTTCAAATTGGTTTAGACAACCCTGAATAGGTAATTTTGCCCTGACAGACCTGATGTTGCCTCAGGTATTGTCTGTCTTTGCCGCTTTAACTTTACTCCGGATCAGAAATGCTCTGCTCTCCTGCAGCCAGCACAAACCAGCCTAAAAGAATAAAGCCAGAATGCATATCACATTCTCCAGTTAACTTTGCAGAGTTGGGATCATGTGTCCATGAATGATCTGGATTAAATCTGCACAATCTGGTGAGCTGTGTTAAAGAACACGGATCGTTCAACAAGTTGATTTAACTGAAAGACAGAGCTGACAGAGCTTGCTCACAGAGGCAGCTCAAACAGCAAATCTGAGAGGGCCAAGAAGCTGTGAGGAACAGAGAGAAAAAGCTGGTGAATAGCAACCTGTTTTCTCATTTCTCTATACCCAAAGTGCTCTAAATTATCTTTTTTTTTCTTTTTTACTTTTTTTTTTTTTTTTTTTTTTTTTTGGTGGGGTCGGGGGGAAGGGAGGATATATGATGTGCTTGCTAGAGGCAAGGCTCTGACTTACAAGTTACAGTCATGGTTTGTGGTAGCTCTGAAGCCTCTCATCCCTACTCCTCAGCCTTTCCCCTTCCCATGGATGTCATCCTCACTACAGGGAAGGCTCAGGCCCCTGTGAGCAGCGCCAGACAGCATGTTTATTGTTCACCAGTAATGGGATACTACAAGATCAGCTAAGCTAGATCTGCAATCAGAGAGAGGCCCATGAAAGTAATAAGTGATGAACAGGTATGCAAAGTTTCATAGCTTTTTAGTTGTCTCATTTTAATCTGCTGGAGTTTGCGGATCAGATCTCTTAGTGATTCAAATACATTGGCTGTTTCAAGTGTGGATTTCCAGCACGTCCACCTGAATACACCAAACCAAAATTGAAAAGAACTTTCTTTAAAGAAGACAACTTTTACAAACTTTTATATTTTTCTTTCTCAATGTATTCAACAGTGTTTCAATTCTTACACATTCATTCCAACTGGTTCTGAACATTTACTAATCCTGTTTCTTACTAACTCTGTAAGCCATCACAGGTTCCATACACTCTGAAGAACAACCAGAGACTGTCCTCCACTAGATTACCACATACAGAAGAGGATGTGATTATTTCATCCTTTAGAAGTACTCTCTTCCAAGCAACAACAAGATTAACAATAAACCCAAAATTAACAACAAAACATTAAAGTATATTCTCTGCCTTTTCTTCTTACTGTGAGTTCTGTATGCTCATAAAACACATATCTACATTCTGCCTGCGAGCTACACTGAACAGATGGTCCTTATGCCAGCCCAAAAGTTAAAGCTGCAGCTTAATCCCTAGAAAGAATCTGAGACACCACCGCTCAGTACTGATTGATGTTCTTAGAAAGGAGAAACCACAGATGCAGAAATAGTTACAAAAATACCCACAACTGAAATAAAGAGGCAACATCCAGTGGACTATAAAACCTTTCTGCCAAAGTTTCTTTTTTCCTTATTCTTCTTTAGTCCCTTTGTCATTAGCATGTGATGTCATGTCTCACTGTGCTTCCATTTGCTTAGCTTAAAACTAGCAGAATTACACCCATTCTCGCCTTGCTGCAGACAGTCCTGATAGCAAATAAACACATCACAGATTTAAAATGCTGGAGAGATATGCACTTCATTTCTTCAAAACACACACATCCATTCATTAAAGCATCAGGCAGACAGACAAGTCTTACCTATGTGACCCCATTTACAGCCAGAGCTCCAGCAGTTTTCTACATCTAACCTGTTCTCTGCAGCTACAGAGAAGACAGGTAATGTAGTATGAGTCCTTACAGATGGTTCCATGGCATTTGTAGGAGGTTAAAATTACATGGATGGATGAATAATGATGAGATTCTGCCTTTGTTCGTCGGTGAATGCTGGATTGAACCCACAGTTATTTTGAAATTTAAAAAGGCATTTGCTACCTGTTGTCAGATTATTTTCACAGGGAGGAACCAAACTGGTTTGCTTTGGTTGACAGTTTAAAATTGAGGTGTGTTAAGATGAGACAAAACAATAAGAAAATCTTGAGAATGTTAAAGGCTGAAAAAAAGCTGAAGCATTAGCTGAGGTATTTTTAGACTTTAAGCTCTCCAGGGCAGTGATTGTCTGCTGTTGAGTATTGTACAAAGCTGAGCATATTGCTGGCTCTAAACAGACGTGATGTCTCTAGCATTGAATCTCTTCACATTAGATAAAAGGTGGGAAATATTGATACAAATTAATAGGAAGGCAGAAATTCTTTACTCAGAGAGAACATCTGTAAATCAAATTATGCAAAAGGATTACTTTTCCAAAATCTGTAATAAACAGGCAACTTGATCATGTATTTCCACAACAACCAGTTTGTCATATATGCTGTCTACTTACTGCAGACCAAAGCAAGCTTCCAGGAAATGACTACCAAAATGTACTAGTTGACAATTATAATTCCAAAGACAAAGATTTCCTAATGTTTCTAACTCAAATCAGGCTACATTACATTACATCAACTAGAGAATACTGTAATTGAAACAAAAAATTATCAGTTGAAATTTCTTTTGGAAAGGCAAAGAATTCCTAATCAAGAGGATGATTTTTCATTCCTTTGCGCCCCAGGACATCACAATTGTGAAAACCGGGCAGCATGGAAGATAGTGCAATTATACACCATGATTCTCTACTATTACATTAAAATTCCATTTTTCATTCGCTATACACAAATACAAATAACTTCACAAGACTTAATCATGCTCCTGGTGTTTTCTAAGATAATAATAGTCCATTCGAGGGTAGTTTAAAACCCCAGGCATTGCAAAACCCAAATGGGATAACAGAATGTATTGTTCAAACTGAGAAAACAAAGGAAGCTAATCAAGGTCCTTACTTGACTACAGCTGTCTTAAGACATAAGCCTTGAGAGGTATTTCTTAACCAATGATTAGTGAGTAGACACCTGAAAAAAAGACTGCCTAATTGTAACTTGTGTGCTTAAACAGCACAACTGTGACTGTATAAAAAGAAGCTATTACCATAGAATTTATGCAGAAAAGCCATCTCTATGAGAAAGGAAAGCTGCTTCTCTCTTTTAATCCTGCAGACAAGGTAAAAACATGGCCACTTAAGCACAGGTCAAAGAAAAAGCAGTAATCTCTACAAGATAAATAATGAAAGAATCTGAGTTCTAAAGGAATCTGAAATCTAGATTTATATATTTTTTTCAATACATTTGAAAAAAATCATTGTAATGAAAAATAAAGAAAAATGAAAATTAACAACTATGAGATACAGGATTCACAGAACAAATATGGGGCTCATCAGACAACAAAAGTTTTCCCTGAAGTAGTTGATAAGATGCTAGAAGTAATTCAGAGGGCTTATTGGTTTTATTTTGATCAGAATGGAGAATAAAGATAATCACCCATTTCTGAGATCTAATCCATTTCTTTGTGAAGCAACATCGTCCCAACAAGTTCATTTCAAAGATTCTGAGGCTTGTTGTGGAGAGGAAAATAGACAAAGCGTGTGATTTCTCCACCCTCTTCATAAGCCACGTAGACAATGTCTGGTTCAGGTTGTATTACATACACAAACAAACCTCCTTTGGATAGACACCTCAGAGAGGTCCATTACCTGCAAAAAAACCTAATTTCATCTTTGCTGCCACTGAGCGCAGTGAGGAGGAGAAACCCTGAGCTGGAGAGTGCTTTGAAGCCTGAGCGGGCTGGTACATGGTAGCACAGGGCACAACTTTCCCCACTTACTATGAACTGGTTGGGGGTCATTGCACTGCTTTTTCTGAGAGAGAGCAAGTAGCATGGCAGCAGTGCTCAGCATGGCTAAACAATTACTTCTAGCACCACTGATTAGAGGCCATCCTAGCCCAGGCAGAAGAAATCAATATTCTGTTTGCTATCAGAAGAGGTGATTAAAAAAAAAAAGAAAAAAAAACAAAAAAAGAAAAAAGAAAAAAGAAAAAGAAAAAGGAAAAGAAAAAGAAAAAGCAAAACAAACAAACAAACAAAAAACAAAGCTGTATTAGAAGCCAGGGGGAAAGTTGAAGCAACTTGTCTTGCCACATGTTTCTGGCATTTCATGTGCAAGAAACCTTACCTAGTAAAAGGTGTCTACCGAGGATGCCTGTGAAAGAAGAAAAACAGTGTTGCTAACTGTACAACAAAAATTTCCTTTACCTGACATGTTTCACAGGACCTAATTATTTTAGATCACGGTCTGCCAGTTAATTCTTGGGAGGTTACAGTTTAAATGGCTTCTCTGTGATATGTGTGTGCATGTCCCTTGGAGGGGATGCAGAGAAAGGCTGGTAAAAAAAAAAGACTCAGAAGCTGTAGCTTAGTGTTGCCAGGAGATTCTTCTTCCCTTCTGTGGGCCTAAGCCTTCCATCAAGTGAAAAGACTGAAAAGCAACCCTTAAAGTTGACCAGTGAAGTAAACCTGGGTCTCATGGAGACAACTCAAAAAATCAGGTGACAACAGTTATATTCCTGAGTAGTTATATGTAAAAATAAGAAGAGGCAATAAGAATTATCTGGAGAAATCTGAAGGGGTAAAATTGATGTGATGGAGTAGAAATGAACAATAAGAAATGGTGGTTGAAAGAATATTGCAAGACAGTCTCTGTATTTCTAAGTTCTCTGTTTCTAGATAAATCTTTATTTTAAGATATTACAAATGTGTAGGTGAGTGTAAGGTTAAAATCAGGCAGGAGATAGAAAATTATTTGTTATTCATGTTCTTTCTTCCCAACTACTTGTGTTTATATGGGACTGAATACTTAATTACTTGTATTGATGCCTTGGCAAGCAAAGCAGGGAGGAAAATGCTCTTGAAGCTTCTTCAGATTCTTCTGTTTAGCATTTGATTGTTTGCTGGAGTGAGACAGCAAATAGCCTTTTCCGTGAGACCCAGGTATAGTTTTGTTAAGGATGTCACAGCTTGGTTTGTCTGATTTAACATGGTATGCTGTGAAATTTCTTCGAGAGATTTGATTCCACTTGGTAGTAGCACAATAAATACCTAAGAATACTGTTGCATCAAAGCTATAGAATTTTTCAAATTCACCTATGAAGCTGATTGAGATTTTACTTTAAGGCTCTCTGCCAGATTCTGTGATCCAACATAAATATTGCCTGTCACCAGAAGGTATGGTCTCATGTTTCCCCAGATTGCCTCTTCCACCATCAACTCCACCAGAGCTAGCGTTTGTAGGTGAGTCAGATCAACATGCAGCTGCACAAGTACTCAAGCCTACCCAAAGGAAGAAGAAGAACATCCAGTCAGGGGTGGCAGGCTGTACTTATGTCAGATTAAAGTGACTAGTAGCACAGGCTAAAAAATGCAGGATATTGCTCTCAGCTTGTAAGCAGAAATAGCAAACAATAGAAGAACTCAGCTGAGAGCACTTTGTGACCTTTCAAGTTAGCATGCTAGCAATAAAATGTTTTGAAATGTGACCATCTGTTTTTGAATAGATAACTGGAAATTCAATTTATCATTCCCAAGCTCCTTGACTTATTAAGTACCAAATAAGTGATTACTTGCCCGTTGTAAAGCCATAAAGCATATACCTCGCTGTACGATAATGGCCTTTGCTTTTTGCCTGTAGCTAGGCACCACCACCGGCAGCGAAAGAATGTCCCAGCTGCTACCTGCATTCATCTACACCTAACCCAGCTAAGGATGAAGCACAGCAGACAACAGGCCCCTGCACCAACTCCCCTCACTTTTCCCTCTTTTATCTTTCTTCAGTTTTTGAACCAAGACAAAACATGAAGGTCACTGATGATCCAAGCCAAGAGATCTGTTTCTCTGTTTCAGTTCTTACTTACAAGTGTTGATTTTTGGTGATGCCGAAATCCTATTAATATAATAATTAATAATCACCATCATAATAATAAAAATTCTCTTCATAATTATGAAAATATAAAATTAAGCTTTTTTTTTAAAAAAAAAGAATGAAGTGTTGGGTTTGTTGGGTTTTTTTACTGAAAATGTAATAGCTACACCCCATAACCTGTGGAAGAACTGCTAACAACAATACGTAACAGTGAATCAGAAAATAAATTAAAGCTGAATAAAATCTGTACAAAAGACAAGATAAACTAAAGAGAATCACAGCCTAAAAGAGAAAGAAAATTCAGGAAAGAACAAGATCATTACAAGAATTTTGCCAGAGCAAAACCACGAGGATTTTCACCATGTGATTCAAAATTGAGCTTTACATGTAAGGGTTAAACTTCTCAAGGCAATCTTAAAATCTGTAGCTCAAAAACTTGCTGCAATTATTATTTTCAAGTGGGAACTGCAGATTTTCATATCTTCTCAAAATCACATCTATTAAACGTATATTATGTTTTGCCTAGTATTAACAAGGGCCTTTATAATGAAAACAACTGAAATACAAACTTTTATAATTCGATTTCTACTCAGTTCCGTATAATGTCTTTTATCAAATCATGTCACTTTTCTCTGATATTTATCATATGAATTTGTGCCTGTTAGTTCCTAAAACAGAAATAATGTAAACTTGTCAGTGTCCAAAGTCCACTCTGATCTATTTCTAGTATTTATGTTAGATTTGTTCGTATCCTTTCTGCTGCAAACAGTGAATACTCAAGTGGAGCCTATTTACAAGCCAGAGGATCCCTTAGCAGGCAGGACACTGCTGCAAAAAAAAGCAGGCAGGGAGCTTGGGAAATAGGTTGGGATAGGCTGAGGAAATATTCAAGCAGTATAAATCCACATTAGCCAGAGAGTTTGCAGTTCACTTCCACCTCAATCTGAGCAATGGAGGGGGGTCATGAGCAGAGCACACTCCGGTTTCTCTCTCCCTGGAGCATTCCTTTAGGGCAGGATAAAGGACTCTTGGATACAAAAGATCCAAGACAGAAAGGAAATATGCTTCAGACTTGAAAGGAGACAGTCCAGGCCTGAGGAACTGGCTTTCTATTTTGATTCCTTTTGCCATCTGAAATAACCATTCCCATTAATTCTCTTCAAATTCCTTCCAGGAGTCATCTGCTCAGTGGGCAGAGCCTCTCCAGCAGCCTAAAAAAGTGTATATCCCATTGCATGAACTTCCCAGTACTCAATCATTCTCCTGAAACTTGGCCATTGTTTCCATCTTCACCCCTGCCCCACAACATCTACAGATGCTTCCTGAAAGCTGAGCAGTTTAGTTGCACCATTCAGGAATGTGTAGATAAACCAGCTTTGAAGAATTTCATTATATGTTTGCATGAAAGATGATGTATAAAAGTAAAGTGTTTCATTACATGAGCAGCCCAGTCTGATCTGGCCTCTTCACTTGTCATCACCTAAGTAGACAAAAGTTTCCTATGAGTGATAGTTATTCAAAAGTATGTACGCACACACCTACATATATTTGTGTGCATGTATTTGTGTATATGTGTGAGCAGCGAATTATTATATCCAAGTAACATACCAGTGACTTTTCTGATGAATCAGAGAACCCAGGACTTTCTTCCTTCAGTGTTCCTTCCTTTCCTCTGGGGATAAAAAAAAAAAAGAATAAAATTTTATTTTATTAAAATAATTATTTTATTAAAATAATTTCCTCTGGGATAAAAAAAAAATAATAAGAGAAAAGTATGACTATACTGTTAACATTACCCCTTTCCCACAGCTATAGGATTTCTCAGTATGTGTTGACATTTCAAAATGGGAGGTAAACATGGATAATGCTTGGAAAATGTTATGATTCTCCTCAGCCTCATATTTTTCTGGGCTTGCTCACTCATCTTAGACTTCTGTTCAGACGAATTTACCAAAGATTGATGTGAGTATGTTGAATAGCAAAGAAGAGCTGATGACATTTTAGAGACATGCTGAATAACCATTTATTTTCCCATGCGCAACATTTAAAAACTGCCTTTTAATACGAAGTATTGACTGTTCTGTCAGCTTCAGGAATGCCTCCAACAAACAGAAGAACCATTGTTAAGGAACAATTGAGTGAAAGAATGAAGAAATGGATCATCTGAACTCTTAGACTGCCCTCATTGCAATAGCAGGTCTCAGGATTTGCAACTTTCCTTCAAAACAAACACATTTCAGCAATGGTTTTTCACTTTTACATCAGACCATAGTTTTCTTTGTCACATTTTACTGGAAAAGTAATATCAAGCAAGCCTGCATTTCATCAAAACAATCATTTTAAGAAGGACGAGTATTCTTATCTACCTAACACAAACAAAATGCTTACAAAGAAAGAACAATTTTGCACTGGAAAGAAGAAGAATACCACATTTCTGACAGTACATCAAAGTGACAGTAAGATGATTTTTCTACTCAGTGAAGTAGCTACTGCACTGTAAAAGCACTTATGCCGGGGTTAAATAAGTTTATTGAATGCAGAGTTGTCTTCTGGTTGATACAGGGAAGGTTTGTGTCTAATAGTTCCCTGCCATCAGTGATATGATATTATTATGAGTACACCCACAGCACCTGCATAAGCTCTAGCACAGCAGGATACCCTCTCACAGTGACCTTTTCATAATACTACACTGTATTTACAGCCATTAACCATGTTAGTGTTGTTACGCAGCTGCTACACTGCTATCTTGTGTGGGTGGCTGTCTAATGCTGGCTTTTTTAAGGGTCCTTGAAATCACAACAGGATAAATCTTCTTCAGGGAGAAAGTTCAACCACACTCTTTCAGCAAAAGGAAAGCCTTTCCTATCATGCAGTCCTTGAACTCGCAATTCCCTGTCCTTCTCCCTCTGCCCTAGTTGACCCGCAGTGAGCACAAAAAGAGAAATCTCAGGTTTTTAGAACATTTCCTATTGCAACAGGAAGGGTTTTAAACTCCCTTACACATTCCCTAGTTTCATCACTGCTGCAAGAAGAGGAGCTGGTTCAGCGCAGTGCTGAGCAAACAGACGCCAAGCCAAGCTGAAGATGCCGGTTTTATCCTGTGTGAACAGCCTGTGTGGCCAACAGGAATTTTACACCTGAAAAAACATCTGTGACACCACCGCTCTGCAGATCTGGACTGGAGGCAGGCCTGTGACTCCTTCACAATAACAGGAAACACTGTCGTCAACGGGGAGCAGGCTGTGCTGAAGTGATCTTTTTCTATACATGCTCGACAGGGAATGTGAAGAACATTCCCTTGTAAAGTTTATTTGGACAGCAAAGGGTGTGGGAGGGCTATGCTAGACTCTCATGAGAAGCAAGGTGTTTTCAAAGATCACTATTAAAGGCAGAAAATCTTTCTGTCTCTTTTTAAATACTTGAGCAAAAGGAAGGGAAAGAATAATAAAGCGCTTTGCTGTTTGCTCAGCATCACACCCCTCCTTGTTATAAATCTGAGCTGGCCCATTAGAAAGGCTCTGCCGCCCCTCCCTTTCAACAGAATTTTTAATTTCACTTTGCTTCTTCCCTTATCCAACTGCCGTATCATGCTGGCTCTGCAGATCAGAGCAAAGGAGCTGTGCAGCCTTTCCCCAGACCATCTCTTCCAGTTTGCCCTTCAAGAGAAGAGGTGGCACAAGCCACCCCTGTCCCGCAGTGTGCAACTTGTAGGGACACCCCCAGACTCCCAGAGCAGCAGCATAAGTGCCAGGAGAACTGCCAGCCCCGAGAGTGTGGACTCTGTGTGGCCGCAAAAATCCCAAAAGAGGTCTTTTCACAGGTGGCTTAGTTCAACGTTTTCAAGGCAGTTTTCCCACCGTGGAAAGAGCCAATGAAGACATTCCTACAAAACATTGACAGTATTAATGTCTCTCTTCAGTCCCTTGTCCATGTGTCCACATTCTTTAGTCTTATCAGACGAAGCAAAATGTAAAGCTCACTCTTTGTAGAGCTGAAGCACATTTTCTTCTGGGTAGTCCTTTTTCTTTCTTTTTTTTTTTGTTTTGTTTTGTTTTGTTTTGTTTTGTTTTGTTTTGTTTTTTTTTGTTTTGTTTTGTTTTGTTTCTTAAGGGACTTTCATCAGTCATCTACATTTATTTACATCTCTAGGAAATATGATTTCAAATTTATCTCATGGTTTTTTTAGGAAGGAAGTAGTCCGGCTGTCGTTCATGCATATATTTGGGTGTTGGCAGCTATAAGAAAATTTATCAATATTTAGCATTGTTTAACAGAGCTGCTGTAGACAGTTGTGGAAGTGTCTAACTATATACACCATACATATGTGACACTGGAGTCCAGACTAACCTTTTGTACAGGAGTTTTGGATAGGCCAAATTATTTTGCCAAAGAAACTCTTATCATAAGATAACAGGGATAGGAAATAAAAAAGTTTCTTTTCCACAATCCTTTAAACTTTATGACATTGTTTTGCTTACAAATCATTTTGATAATCATGCTTTTGGGGTATTCCTGCATAAGTGGCATCTCTAATTTTGATGCCCTCTACATCAGTCCTCAATGGCAACAGTTTTCTCTACGGAGAGCTCTCTACTCTCAGGGGTATGATTTAAACCACAATGCAGAAGTCTATGAGCAAAAAAGTCAGGAATTGCTGGACTGTAGCTTCCCTCTCATTGTAACTGTTCCCTACTAAGATGATATTATTTGTCCTCCATGTGTGGGGTCAGCAAAGGTGCTTGGACTTCCTCAGACTGGGTATGGATTTCACCATAGAAGTAAACACGAGTCAGTCAGCTGTTTTTTCACTCTAGGTGTACACACAAGTTTAAATGCACCTCATGTGCCTTAAGAAGAGGGGAAGAAAGCTCGGGGACAGGGGTGGGGGGAGCGGGAACAAGAAAAAAAAAAGGTAAACTGTATGTCACCATCCAGACAAATCCGGTCATTTTCTGTGAATCTGAGCTACTCAAGTACCTGAAAAGCTGCTGCCTGCAGGTACAGTAGTGCTTTTTTGCATTTCTCTGAGCAGAGAATGACCAGGACCTGGACATGCTCAGGCCTGCCTTGAGCCACAGTTCCTTATTTCCACCCAGGAACAGAAGGTGTTGAGGACAACAGATAGAGCACCAAAATTCATGCTGTGAAATTTGATGTTGAAGATCTAGAAATACTCACATGCCTAAATAAGGCAGTTTAAGGTGCTTTTTAGAGTTAAAAACATCATGCTGTGCTGTTTGGTAGGCTACATACTACTGAGAAGCAGACAATTGGGAAGTGCTCTTTAAGTTCTCCCAGGCCCTTCCTGACCTTCTAATGCCGGGCATGACAACACCAAGATCACAGAAATTACTTCAGGATAATTCAGGGGCTCCTGATGTAGTTGATCAGTTTGGGGACCAGAGGCAGTCTAGACACAGGAGTGTCAAGCTCAGCACCGTCTGGTGTACCTCCAAACATAGGCACATGCTTGCACACATAAAATGCACTCTGTTGTGAAATGACATGCCAGGAAGCAATAAGATATTAGCTTTTTAAAAACTGTTTAAATTAAGTTGTTGACAGTCAGTAGTCACTCCAGTTGGAGTGTTGACTCAACAAAATTGGGTAAGAAATACTAGCTGTAAGACAATGAAAAGGCCAAATGGGTTATTCTTTTTTTATGCTAGCCAGAGGACATAAGGCTGAGCGTGTAATTTCTGTTGGTTACCCTTAGCCTGTCTGCAAAATTGTGCACTAACAGTTCAGTTGTGTCTCTAAGCTCCAGTCTTTGAATTTAGTTTGAAATTTCACTTATCCAGTGAGTTCAGCTCAGTGCCTGTGCTAATTTTTAGGGAGCCTTGACAAGTAGCACCATTAAATGATGGGAAATACCTTCTCTGCTATGCTGGTTGAACCCCAAGTACCCTGCAGGTAGGGAAAAACACCATGATATACAGGAAGAGAAAAATCTGTCTGTTCTAGTCCATCACAGTCTCACATGTGGTGTGTTTTGCTTAGCTCAAATTAGTTCGTGTCAGCATTTCTGAATCTTTTCTTTCCCTTCTTTTCTGTTACATTAAATATTTCAAGGTTTGCTGCAATTTTGGGCAAAGCAAATCCCAAAATTACAACTTTTCCCTGTGGGTGGAGGTAGTGAGGGGTCCTGTTTTCCTTAGAGTAGCTATGATCCTGAGGAGATTTATATAATGCAATGCTTCAGAGAGTATAATTCTTTAAAATGTTGCAGAACATAACAGGAGATGTACACCTTACAGCTTTTGTGAACAAAAAGCCAATAGTGGTGTGGCTTAATGCTAGACACTAAAGCTGAGTTTCGTTTTCACAACACACTAACAAATGTTCTTGAGGCCTGGCTATCTTGTCTGTCCCATTCTATATGAAATGTACAAAAAGTATTTCAAATTAAAAAAAAGAAAGAGCTGTTAAAAAATCAGGGGATTTCCAGATATTAATTCTGTTTCAGTTTTACCCTTCAATAACAAGGGATGGCTTGTACTTTTATTGTCATTCCCAACTGACTGTATCTGCAATGTTTAGCACAGAAGTAAGTTTAGCTCTTCCATAATAAGTTTCTACAGCCAGAAAAATATGGGCATTATTCCCATGCCTACTTCTGCATATTTCCTCTTTGGCAACAATAGCGTATTTTAACCCGTCTTGATTGCTAAGATGTCTCAAGTGAATTCATCTTAGTTAATGATGAATTAATTTCCTCTGTTTGACTCATCCTTACGATTGGTGCATATCCATCACAGACTGTTAGAATACCTACTCAGATAAACCCCAAGACAGGGAAACCCTCTGGCATGTAGAATTTTAGCCATACCTCTTAGAACTGGGAAATAATACTAAAAATTTCTTTAAAAGAGTTTCTAGTGAAATGTCTTGTGCTTTCAACTTTTGTGTAATAAAGAAAAACATTTAAAAAACATTTAAAAGACATTACTGTCCTGTCTTCTTTTGGTTTTTGCTGTTTTTTGCTTTGGTCTTCAGTTATTTAGCTCCGGGCAGTGTAGAGGCATGTAAAGGAAAAAAAAAAAAAAAGTCCTTTTTATTGTTTATGCCACTTTGTAATTTTCTAATACATTGGAATCTGCTCCCTGTTGGAATTAAGAGTACAAGTTAAGACTGTGCCTTTTTAAATCTAAATTGATAACTATCCATGAAACTTTATTTGTGTATGTGGAATTTTTTTTGTTAATTTTCAGTTTTCCATACTGAGCCTTGTGACTTGCACTGGTGGATCACCACAGACACTCATACATATTTCAGAAAGTGCACACCTCCTTACATTTAAATTCTACTTCACTGATAGTACTTACCCAGAGCAAAATGTGACTATTTATACTGCTCTGTTATAGTATCTACAAAGTAAAAGAGATACTAATTCCAGGAAACGGTATCTTTAAGAGCAGTCCTGATGTTCTCCTGAATTGCCTGAAGATTGCCTTTCATTCCACTTTACCCATTCCTCCAGTTCTCTTCAAATAAGTTTACAAAGTTGCTTGACTGTTCTCACAGTAACCTGAAACAAATCTTCAGGGACAGAGTACCAGCATCACACCCATAGAAGTTTGGCAAGCAACTAAGTTACCAAAGGCCAAATTTTCTCTATCCATTCAGTTGTTATCAATTGCCTTTCAGTCATCTTTCTTTACATCCTACACTAGTCCCAGGCTAATCAGTGAGTTTATCAGGTTAACGCGGTGATTTACAAGGCCTGAGTGCATCATATCATTGCAACATAGGTGGAACTTCAGATCTAGGTAACGCAGCGTTTCTTCATGAAAGTAGCTGTTTGCTGGGGAAGGAGGCCAAATGGTTTTAAAAGCTCACTCCCAGGAGTAAGGATCACTTAGCATTAGCTGAATCTAACCCCAAGACCCACCAATAACATGGACTCTAATGCCTATGAACTTCTGACTGAGTTTTGCAGATTCTTTGATTTATACCTGAAATTAAATTCTAGCAGAAGGTTTTTCTGAAGACACATCAAAAGTGGAAAAAAAAAATGTTCTTTTGCACCTTCCATTCTTTTGAAAGTGACAAAAAATACAGCAACTAAGAAGCATAAAAGAAATAAAGTATAATGGACAGATGGATGGATGGATAGATAGATAAGGCACTTTGTATTTAAATGGGTTAACAATCATTACAAAAAGAAGAACATACTAAATTTCCTGGGATTTTGCATACTCATGTGAAATGGATGAATGAATCATCATTAGTGAGGGAAAGAAAGTAATATTTCTGCTATTCAAGTATGGAAAATATGAGATATTAAAATGATACCTTTTTCATTTGCTTACGGTTTCACAGAGAAAGTATAGAATGTTCATAACCAAGGTAGAGAATTAGTTTTGCGGGGGTTTTTTCTGTCTCAATGAAGTTACATTCTAATTGTATATGCCAAGAAATATACCAGCATGCTCTTAGCTGCTAAGATACACATGTAGTAGGACTAAGCTATGCATGTCACACATTCTTTATTTTCCATAGGGTATCTCATAACCTACTTGCAATAGCAGATCAGGAATATAACTTTTGGATCCAAGACCCTGTGCTATACCTCAGGAATGTAGACAAGAGCAAAATCATGGACATTATCAGAAATAAATAAAGCTTTCTTACACACCTACAATTCTTTTATTAGATATTTTTGAGTTACTGTGAAATATATAAAGATCTTTATTATTTAATTTAAAAACAAAATGTAGGTGGTTTTTATTTTGTTTTCTTTTTGACACAGTATCATTTCTGGAGGACATGATTTTGTCCTTTTTTTCAGCCTGAACTCTGAATGTTGTACAAACTCCTGTTCCTCAGAAACAGAGAGGATACAAGGAATAAGGGAGGGAATAGGACCCATACTCAGTGGAATAAATGGGCTTTCAAAGATAGGAAAAGCTCTATCTTCACTTGTGATTACTTTATCTCATTGTTTACAAACCCCACATGTCTTAGAAAGGCCTCATTTGTTGTCACGTATTTTATTTCCTGATGAATCATTCCATCCAGCTTTAAATCAAGACAAATGCCAGTTCTCTTTTATTCTAAGGTTATCTTTCAGAAAGCTTGGTTTAATGTGCTGCTGTAGCTCAGGAGAAAGCTGTCGAGGACTTGAGAATCTGCTGAATACTTTTTTTTTTAAAAAAAAAAAAAGAAAAAAGAAAGGAAAAAGAGGTTGCACTGACTTAATATCAACAGCTTGAAAACTCAATGTCTCTCACATTTCTCTCCCTTTCCCCTACACAAACTGTTAATGGAGCCGATTTGGAGACACCAACAAAAGCTCCAAGGTTTACAGCAGCTGGTATGTTTGGAGACAGTATCCTGGTACCATCTGTGCCTCTCCAATTCCAGTCCAATTAGTCTCCTGCCCAGTTGCAGAGTGGAAAAGAGGAGCTGAGAGTGACAGGGAGACCAGGCAGGCAGGGAGTAGAGCACCAAGGGCAGCAGTGGAGCCAGGTCCATACTAAGAGTTTCGGCTTCACCATGCCCCAGCTGCTCTGATGGACAGTTAATCTCTTCAAATTACCCGATAGTTAGCTCACACAAAGACCTACACCCTCAAAGTATGCTTTGTCTGCAAATACACTGGCAAACAAGGTGATTAGAAGGCTGTCTGCTGACCCATAAGTTGGTGGCATACACAGTTGCCCTACTCGGGTGTGCTCTCTTCCCCCTAGGGAATGTCCCTAGGTCTGTCTACTGATCACACCTGAGCACTGATAGTGAGAGTGCTGCTCCACACAGACCAAAACTGCCAGGAAGCAGTAATCAAGCCCTGGTTAGTCCTGTATCTTTACATCTTTTGTGCCCACACGTAGCCCATAGCCAGTTTCATTTTGAAATATATAGAAACAATCTGAGCAATACTTTGGTGAGATTAAACACTTAATTTATGAGAAAATTTGTCATAAATGTTCTTGCTCTATCCAAAATCTTCCAGCAATACTTCAGCAGCAATGTGAGGAGAGCCTCTGCTTGCCATTAACACTCTGAGCCAGACAAGCGCTTGAGCATGTGTGTAACTGTAAGCACGTGGACAGCCTTGAGATGCTTCATGGAGCTAGAAGTATGCTTAAAGATGAACACATGAGCATTATGTGCAGAAGGACCAACTTCTTTTTCCCCTTTTCTTGTGTCTCCTTTTCCTTCCCACAACCTCCTCTTGTAAATACGGATGTCTGGCTTTTTTCTGTAAGCTGTCACAGCTGTGGGCTGTTTTAAGTGAAATCTCGCCGATTTGCAAGTCATATTGAAAGCTACTGCTTATAAGTCATATAAGCCATAAAGCCTAAATTTGCTTGTCTTTCTACAGAGCTGCTTTAATTCTCTGGGTTTGGCATATTATGTAACCTGTAATGTGTGACGGTAAATGCTAACAAGAAGATGACAGTTTGGTTTGAACGATAACTGTGATAAATGTTTTGATTTTAATAGAAAATTAGTTAATCTGCCATCCTGAGTTCCCATAAGCAAGCAGAGATATGGAGGAAAGAGCAGACCTGCAGTATAAGGAGGTCTACAAATGTCTGCATCACCCATTGCATTCTATTTGATCTTCCCTTTCTAATGAGACCCCAAAGTGAATCAATGTAACAGGTCTGGGAACAGTAGCTCTGATTCCATAAAAGCTTATTATTTTTTATTGTGGTAACATCAAATAGACCTATTAGAATTGAGATTACAGTCCTGTCTCAAAGAGCTTAGTTTTATGATATGAGGCAAGAATAAAACTCTATTCTGTGCTTGTGAGACCCCACCTGGAGTACTGTGTCCAGCTCTGGAGTCCTCAACATAGAAAGGACATGGAACTGTTGGAATGGGTCCAGCAGAGAGCCATAAAAATGATCAGAGGGATGGAGCACCTCTGCTATGAAGAAAGGCTGAGGAAACTGGGGCTATTCAGCCTGCAGAAGATAAGGTTCCAGGGAGATGTGATAGCAACCTTCTAGTATCTGAAGGGAGCCTACAGAAGAGCTGGAGAGGGACTCTGTCAGCCAATGTAGTGATAGGACAAGGGGTAATGGTTTTAAATTAAAAGAGGGGAGATTTAGATTAGATCTCACGAAGAAATTCTTTACTGANTGAGGATGGTGAGACACTGGAACAGCTTGCCAAAAAAAAAAGGCCAGGCTGGATGGGTCTTTGAGCAACCTACTCTAGTGGGAGGTGTCCCTGCTCGTGGTAGGGAGGCTGGAACTTGATGATCTTTAAGGTCCCTTTCAACTCTAACCATTCTATGATTCTAAAAGAAAGAGTGGAAAAAATGGAAGAGAAAGGGAAGACAATGAATGATAATGGTATAAACTAACTAGAATTAAGTTTGAGAATACTGCAGGGGATGTGTACAGGACTTCTACATTGATTTGACTTGGTTTTACATGAGACCTGCTATACGCATTTGGTTTCTCCCAAATCCTTTTTTTTTATTTTTTTTAAATTTTAACAATAATCTGTTTAGACCACTGTCACATACACTAGTGATTATAATTTACTTCATTTCTCTTAACATCATTGCTATTTGGCTGACTTCCAACCTGTGGTGAGTTTGGCAACCACACTGTAGGTAGCTAATGAAGTCAGGTTTGAGGGCAGATGATGATCTATGATAGACATGTAATGGTTTCCTTGCTCTCTGAGGAAAGCAGCTTAAGGCTTTGGGGCTCCTAAGCTACTTCTCACATGAGTTCCCATGCTTTTAGAACTAGGATCATGGCTAATACTCAGTGGGTCAAGAGTTCAACAGCCTCTGTAGTGATGGGACAACTCTTTCTTGGCTAAGTCAACAGGGCTCAGTAAACGGGGCTAGGGATTTTAAAAGTAATGTTACTCTTGCATTAAAGAAGTACAAACATGACCACTCAAAAAGTGTTTCCAAAACAGTTTTCCAAGCTAAAGCTATTTTTTCCAAGATATAAGAGATTCAGTTTTATAATTGCATAACATTTTAGAAAACTATCAAAAAGAAACACTAATAAAAAGTCCTACTGATACAGGTGTGCTTTCAGACTGCTGTATATGTCTCAAGACACAAGAGATCTCTTATCTGTCATAATAGGGACCGAAGATTAGGAGAGGGCAATTTAGGGCCATAGGTGCTAGAAATGTGATAATGAAACAAACTGTCATTGATATAAAAAGATGTAGGTACAAATTATGAATGTGCCTACAGCTATTTGGACACAGCAACTGAGATTCGTGCAGCTTTTAATTACTTCTGTGATTTGCAGTGGGGAAATTATTTGCTGAAAGTGTGTGTGTGCTTGTGTGCACGTGTGGTTTGTGGGAGCAGTTGAATAACGGACCGAGAAATGCAGTCATTAATAGAAAAATCTTAGAGAACTGCTAGAAATCCTGTAGGAAGCGAGGAGAGTACCAGCTTTGTTTATATTCATGGGATGAGAAACTGTAAAATATTCACACTAACAGAGCGATTAAAGTTAAAAAAGACAGAAACAAAAGGAGAGGAGGCAGTTTTGCTCCTCTTACTGTGTTGCTTTGTTTAAGGAAAACTCAAAACTAGTTCCTCTCTGCTGAAGTAAACTCTGAAGACTCCCCACTGAGCCAAAAGAGGGAGTTTTATAGTCCCATTCACTTTTCTTCTGCTTTCCCAGCATTGTGTCAACCTTTGCACTGTGTCACACATCCGCAGTGCAAGGCACAATACAGCCGCAGTGCCCAGATCGGAGAAGGAGAGAAGAATCAAGTATTTTTTTCTCAAAAAAAACACCCCTGTGCTATGGTCTGGACTTGTGCTGCTGTGTATCTCTTTTTTGGCTCTGCTATCCAGATGCTCTTTGCTGCTAATGCCTCAAGATGGAAATTATTTTGTTTGAAAGCTCTTACATTTTAAATGAGAATCTGGTATGGTAATTCACTGTTCCAAAAATGAATACATTCAGAGAATCACAGCAGGCTAAAGGAAGAGGGATCTCAGACCAGGGACAGAATAAGGCAATTTATGTTTAAACTCTAATAGATTTTTTTAGATATTTCATGCGATTTCAGTAGCTGTTCTCTGAGCCAATGTTGTTAACTCCTGTCGATATAAAATAGCAGAATATGGAAGAAATTAGTACATATAAAACAAACAAATGTTGGGGTTTAAGATTTGTTTTCACAGGTAAAACAAGTTTGGAAGAGTTCCAGAAAAAACATGTGACTTTTCTGAATATGTTATTTTGCAATAAAATTGCATAATAAAATCGTGCAAAACCTTACATGTTTTATTAGCATTAGTAAAAATTAATACTAATTGTATATAAGCCTAATCATAAATTATTTTCAAAATTATGCAAAAAAAAGACACCATCCTGTATTGCTCTACAGAGAGAGTATGTGACACTCTATGTGTCAAAATCACTGCAAATATTGAAAAGAAAGGAGAAAAAAAACTATCCACAAGCTTCTCCCTTTTGAAATTTGCAGGTCAAACAACATGGGACCTGCCTGAACTATATTTTTATTCAAAATTAATTGTAATGAAAAATGTTGTATAAAAAAAAGAATATTTTTTAATAGAAAACTCAGGATCAGGGAGCATTTTTAAATGAGAACTCATATATTTACTGAAATCTGGAAATGTTTATATGCACGCTGAAATCTGGACAGGTTTATTAAAAATATTTATTAAGGGAACAAATATAATTTTAAAAGTTAAAATTTTAAGTAATTTTTAGTAAATAAACATATCTGTGGTATAATTTAATTAAGAAAAAAATATGACCTTTTGAGATTTACAGAATAAAAATAATTTTTACTCTCTCAAGATACTGTCATTATCAAAATACTCAATAACCATAGTAGTTTGATAAAAATGTACTATCTGAAAAACTTATGTTATTTTAGAGACAGTTTACTGATGAAAAAATCTCGAAGAAAGTAATTGGGATGAATCAAGTAAAGTTAAAATATGTCAAAATCAAAGCAATATAGCAAAAATGTTAGTGTATACTTTCAAATTTATCTTTTAATTCCTCTTCCAGTTTTTGTGGTAGGTAGGAACATGAGGAACAAGAGGAACAGTTAAGACAAAACCTATATAACTCATCAGAACTGAGATTTGCTGTGTCAAGTACAGCCCTGTTCTGCCAGTTGGGCTGATGAGATCAACTCTCCTTTGAGGACAGGCTGAGAGAGCTGGGGTTGTTCTATCTGGAGAAGGCTCCAGGGAGACCTTATAGCAGACTTCCAGTACCTAGAGGGGGCCTACAGGAGAGATGGAAAGGGACTATTTATCAGGCAGTTTAGCAATTGGATGAGGGGTAACAGTTTTAACTTGAAAGAAGGGAGATTTACAGGAAATATTAGGAAGAAATTCTTTACTGTAAGCATGGTGAGACAGAAACAGGTTGCCTAGAGAAGTTGTGGATGCCCCATCCCTGGAAATATTCAAGGTCAGGTTGGATGGGGCTTGGCAGAGCAGTTGGAACTAAATGATCTTTAAGGTCTTTTTACACCCAAATCATTCTCTGATCCTATGAAAAACAATAAGGAAAAAAATATCAATGCTACTCCATTAAGATGTAGTGCTACTTCACTTCGACTTGACTCTATGAAGCCCTGGTTTCCTCACAGCAGAAATATTATTGCAGCTATATGCAGGACAGGATCAGTGTTAGGGTATAGAAAAATGAACCCCCAAAAATCATGAAGGTCAGTACTCTCTGAGAAGAAGTAAAAAGATAAAGCCTGATGAGAGTGGACGAAGTGAGGAAGTGGAGAGGAGAAAGGCAATCAGAATTTTCCTGTCCCCAACACAAATAGTGGAATTTGCCCATGCGTTAAGCAGTATAAAATTCATAACCAATAAATATTAAGCCAAGCATGGATGCTCTTGCTATCTTTTATTGTACTGAACTACTCTGAATTATGCTTCCTAAAATGACAAAGCCTGCCGCTCTCTGCACTTCTTATTATACTTTCTAACACAGCCTGTCCTTCCACACTGAAGTCACTGTCTGGTATGGTTCTGTTTTCTGGATACTGCAGGCAGGAAGGAAGTTCCTCATGTCAAAAATCCCATGCATTTACATTTAGTAGAAATGAAAAGATTGGGGGACCAGAGGGGTTATTTTGTGGTAGTTTTTTTTTGGGGGGGAGTTTGTAGGTTTGGGGTTTTTTTATAGTTCTTTTTTCTTTCTTGTTTAGTTTTTGTTTTATGGGAAAATGTATCAAAAAATATTTTATTGGGATTAATGTCTCATATTTTCATGTTATTATCTGTGTGCTTTCCATATATTTTGCCAAGTAAACATACGGATTAGCCTGTGCTGAGTTTTTGGTACATGGTTAGAACACTCCCAGGAACTGAAATAGCTGATCTGAAGCTATATAGAAGCATAAGACTGGCCATTCAAACTTATACTAAAACCTTGTCTAACATGTTCTGCCTTTAACTGTGCTCTACCGTGAATGTCCATGGAAATTAATAACAGTGGGCCAAGCATGTGGAAATAACCCCCAGAAAGAATCACAGCTTCCTAGCTCAAGGATTTCCTAGTTCATCCCTAAATTAAGGATTTCCTCAGCTGGAGTCCATGTTTTGGGATTTAATAGAGTCCACCGGGCTGTTTTCTTCCATGCGTTAATTTGACTGATTCTTGAGCTCTTGAAAAATGATTTATTTTCTGAAGGAACCCCACAGAACCTGTAGATGTGTTGTGGAGAGACACTCAGGTTGCTTGGTTTGAGCCAACCACTTGCTCGTTTGGTGTGCGGTGTTCACAGCTCAGCTCAGCTACTTTTCCATCGGATTTCAAGGAATTCTTGCACATTTATACTTGCTTTGTCTTGTGCTAGCACTATCATTTACCTTAAATTTTTCTTTTTTCTCACTGTGGCCTACTGATGGGAAATTTCATTTAGTGAAACCATGTTAGACTTTGGTTGTAACATGGATATTCCACTTGCTGATAAATTACGTCCTCTGTGTACCCATTACACTTTCAATTTACCCTGATGGAACTTGAATGACTAAAACTGTGTGCAATATTCAGATGAAGACCACCCTAGGGTACTGGACAGTGCAGTCACACTTATTTACCTCTGCTGAAAAACTCTGCAGTTTTCATTCTAGGATTGCCTTTGCTTTTTTGACAGTACTATTTTATAGCCATCCTGCAGCTGACTTGTGCACTCAGTTTCCCTTCCTCCCTTATTACCACTGATAACATCCCAGAGCCTTAGTAGCCCTTCAGTGCATGAACCTGCCTACCATAATGCTAATTTCCATCCCACTTGCTATCCAGGTCACCCAATGTTTCCTGCATAGTATTCTCATCTCACTGATATTGAGAATGTTTCCCAGCTTTGAAGCAGCATCGGAAAGACCAAACTGCCCATCCTTTAAAATGTAGCTTTTTCACAGACCTAAGCCTTTAACCTAACGCTCCCTGAAGCCTCTCTTCTGGAAGGCATTTTGCCATAGCAGCTCAATTTGAAGCAAAGTGATAGAGGTAAGCTTCCTTGAGGGCAGCACATCGCACACTTAGGATTACAGAAGTGAAAGTGTTTGAAGGAAATGTGGTCTATTTAGCACAGCAAGCCACATGCCAGGCTCCTATGAGGCTGAGTTATATTAAGGAACAAATGTCAAGACATATTATGCTTCTGACGGGCACAGTGCTTCTCATGGGCACAGGGAGGAAGGAAGAGCTGAAACAGGCTTGCTACACCTATGAGGGGAAGGGGCAAATGGTCATCCTAGTTCCCCAGTGAAGAAGACGAGCGTCTTGTAGCCTGCCTGTGAAGGTTAACAGCAGGACCAGGGAGTGCAGGAAAGAGCTATGGGGATTCTTCACCAGCCGTCTCTATTTTGCAGGGATGTGAGCATGTCTAGTCTACGCAGGGACTTCACTGGATGTGCAAAGGTTACTTGAAGTACACATACATACGCAGACATCCACTGCTAGACATTAATTAGGCTAACACTAGCTGACTGAATGCTGTCAATAAAAATTCTCTAATCTTCCATTAAAAGAGATACTTTAATAAAAATTCTTCTGGAAAATGAAAGTTGTTTTTCTGCATATCGTCTCTACCAAAGCAAGATGACTGAATAGTACCTGGGAAATTACTAATGGCAAATAACTTCAAAATAGATAAAATTTAACTCAAAAGTCTACGTTGTGATTAGTGGATTATAACTAGCAGATCATAGTTGTGCCCAGGTAAACCAGTCACCAGAGAAAAAAAGTTACTGCAACGTAAGACAAAACACTTCTGAAAAGATTCAAAGGAGAATTTTAAAGGTGTTTCCTAAAGAACTGTCTTCCCACTCACAGGAACTAAACAGGCCAATGATTTACCTTGTTAAAATGGGGTTAGTACCATGTTTATATTCTCTATTCACTATTACTTTCCATTTCAGGGCAAACTCCAGGTAATACTGAGAGATGTAGCAGGGAATAGCTTTCCTGAAAAGTGGAAAGGCCCAGTGATGGAGTCATTTGAATTTAAGCTAAGGAAATCACTTAAGTACATATTCAGTATCAAATGCTATTCATCAAGGAGAATTACAAAACCAGAATTTGCCCACTTTCAGTAATAGCTTTCTGTATTTGGTTGGCATAGAGGTAAGTGAAAGGTAAGAGCCTCTTGCTCCGTCAAGGCAAACTTTCAATAAACCTCTTCAAATACTTTGCAGTTGAAGGTTTTCTTCCAAGTCTGGCATTCTAGTTACTACTCCCTTTCTGTCTTCTGGCCTCCCAGTGTCTACCACACTAATTGGCAATGGCACTTACATACGACTATGGATTAAATAACTTCTTATCATCTAACTTTATGTTTACCTTCTGCCATCTGGTCCAAATCCCATTGAAATAAATTAAAAAAAAAATAAAAAACTCACTGACTTCAGTGGAGGCTGAGTTAGCTATGCCCATGTTCTCACAGTTCACTTCCTGTTTCTTACTTTTTTATTTTTGCTTTATTTTATGTGATAGTCTCTAGCTTTGGGGGTACAAATTATTTGCCAGTCTCTGCAGAGCTGCTCACCTAGTTTCCCCACTACTTGCAGTTAGAGCAAGATCACCTCAAATTTTAAATTGCTCCTACATTGGTTACATGACAGTTTTAGTGCCAGAAGCTGTGAAAATATGTCAATATATGTTAAAACAGATGATCAGTAAAATCTGACAACAGCTTTCTTTTAACAGAATCCCCCATTCCAATCTGTAGAACAAGCTGGGACTGTATTTTGTACTGTATTTTATAATGGCCCTCTTCCAAAACCTCTTTCTCCAAAGGACAGATCATTAAAAGGTAGTGACAAAATTCAAAGCTTCCATTCTTAAAAGAGATATGTAATGGCTTTTCTTTTTTTTTTTTCTTTTCCTTTTTTTTTCCTTGGGTTCCAGGAATAGATGTACCAGGTAGGAGATAATCCACAGGGAACTCTTCTGGTGCAACATGTGTACTAGAGAGATCAATTACAAGAGTATAAAAATGTGAAACCTTGTTATTAGAATAGTGTTATCCAAAACTGTGAAAATGCTGGGAAAAAAGGGCTCTGCAAATATTCATTTGTATTTAAAAATTAATTGGCTTCTTTATGTACATGCCTCTTCCCAAGCACCCTATTTACATGAACAAGTGCAGGAAACAATTTTGTCTCACGTCTTGTCTGAACAATGTCAGTATTATGATATTGTGAGGAGCCAGAGCTAATTTCAGAGATTCTTATTTTAGTCTTATCAACAGCCATACCATATTTGCTGGCAAATAATTTTTTATGCACCAACACTGCAGACTCAGGCAGGGACCTGAGATTCAAACTGGGTTCTTTCTGATACTTACTGTTATTGACTCCAACAGCAATACAGTTGCTGGCAATATCTCTACGGTATGACAGTGTGCAAGATAAGAAAAAAGATCTGCACATTTCTTCTCAAGTGGTTCCTAATACTGATGTTAACGTAACTTGATTTTTGTCAAGAAGGTACACAAGATGACTTGACAATTATTTTCACTTACTAATGGCAAACCCATGAAAAACTGTTGAAATGGTGTAATGTGCTCACACCTTGCAAATATTAACCTTGCAAATTCTAGTTCTTTCCATTACACAATTTACTTGAATTCAATGGCACAAATAAATCGGCTAAAACAGAGAAGAAGGATTTCTATTTTATCTACTTTACCTTTCCACTCATCCGGTCCTAGGAGCATGAAGTGAAACACTGAAGCAAAGTTTGTAGGATCAGCTGTGATTTTCAATAGTTTGGAGACTCACCATGGGAAAGTCACTGCCAATTGACTGTAGGAGCAAATTTCCACATTCCTGGTCTGGAATAAGGCCTTTAGAATGAAGCCTGTGCCAAAAGGTGCTTTCAAAAAAACATCGTGATGGCCCTCATCCAGGAGAGCATTTAAACACATGCTTAACCTTGAGTGGTTGAAAATTCCTACCTGAAGAGAAATATTTTCATTCCTAAAGCTCAGCACATGCCCACGTTTTTATTATATGAAGTATCATATGAAGAGAACATCCAGCCCTGTGAAAATACAGATATGAGGCCCTATCTTTGGACACAGTTTTGCTATTAGTTATCTCTCTTTTTGTTTTGTTGTGTTTTGTTTTCTCCCTTTATGGTAGGCTGCCGTTCCACAGAATATTCTGGCAACAAAAACCACGCACAAAATGGACATCAGTACGTAGCTTTCACCCTGAATCTCCATCTGAATGTTGGCAAAAGAACACAGTTAATTCACTCACGCAATAAATTCTCCCAAAACAGTTACTTTTACTGATGGGAATTTTTAATACCAGTCCAAGATGCCTACAGATATGGTGCATTTAATACATAAAATAGAAATACGCAAACCAAAGAGGAGAAATTGGACATGATTTTATTTCCATTAGCCAGAAGATACAATTATCAAATAGTTGGGTATTTTACATCTTTCAAACTAACTTTTCTAGGTCAATAGACAAATTTTGGCTAGAAAACTTTCATTAAAAAATGGAAGAGGATAGAATTTCCAGTCACATTGCCTGTAGAAAAGGTTACAACGCATTTTTGTGACCTTCTGCTTCTTTGCCCTCGTATCCAAGTACAGTGACATGTAGGGTCTCAGATAACTCACAGGGAAGGGTTCAAAGCCAGACTTTTTTCAACCCTTGGCAATAATGCAAGAGTATCTTTCTTACTCTTTACCTGTCACCTGATCTAGAAGGTACAACTTTTCTGTTTTTAAAGCAAAGCATAAAGCACGTTTTAATATGTCCCATTCAATTAACCAGAATTTTGATTTCAGCACTTTTTTTCATTGTTTTTTTTTTTTTTTTTATTGTTTTCCCTGTGTTAAAAAAAAAAAAAAAAATTTTTTTTTTTTTTTTTATTGTTTTCCCTGTGTTAAAAAAAAAAAAAAAAACCTTTCTTGTGTCCTGGCAATATTATTTTAATAATTCTTACTATCATGAACACCTTTGAATCAACAGACCTTTCAGCTTCTGATGTGATCAGAATGGATTTTGTCTTCTGGACAGGGTTGTTGCTGTCTGTAAGAGGATCTGGTTCTTTTTCTTTTTTTTTAAATGTTAGTGTCTTATCTTCCCCTGTATGACAGAATGCCTGAGGGCAGTCTCTCTAGCAAAGCAAGCAGAGACTAATGAATATAAGTTAACATGTGAATAGGATAGTTTTACTTCTCGTTTTCTTTGTTATTCTTTTTATCACTTTTTGCTAAACAGAAATGCTTCTCATTTTTGTTATTTCCCCACAGATTGGTTTTTCCCTTCCCTCTCCCTTTCACACGTTTACTCTTCTCCTTAGCACAGCAAAATTCATTTTAGAAAGAAATTTAAAAGGGATCCTTTAACTTTATATATTTTATATTTTTTCAAAAGGAATTTCTCACTTTCCTCCTTTTGATGCATGCTTCCAGCCGGTTGCAGAAGACAAGCAGAAAGTCTCTTCCACAGAACATCCTCCAAACAGAAATTTGATTTCTCTTGAATTTTGTTGCCATTATTGGAGCTTTACATAGAGAATATAAAAGTATAAATGAACAGCTGCATTTTTGATGCAGAGTCAGGTTTCTTGTGCTGAGTCTAGATTTTGTGATTTAGTAACATTGAATGTTTTTCATTTTTAATGTTTCAATGAGTAGAGAAAATCTGGGCTAAGAGAAATATTCTGCCTCCTCTAGACATCAACTGAAGTAGGAGATATCTATCACATGAATACCTACATCAGGTTAGCTGAATCAGCACAATTTTCTCACCTCAAACACAGTTGCTCTTTTGAAATGTTAAAAGGATGTCCATGCTGGGTGGAAAACTATGCTCTTAACTTAGTCTGGATGTGGCTCCATCATAGAGCCAGTCTGGCTTTAGGAATCCTCATACCACAACAAAAACATCATAACCGCACGATACAAATCACTGTCTAGTGTCAGCTTACTCTGTTGGGTCAAACTTGTCCAAAGTATTTGTGATTGACTTTGCAGGACTACGGTTTGGAAATGTCTATACAAGTGAATTAAAAGAGTAATGGACTGTTTTCTAGCACTGAGGCCTAATAGCGTAGAGCAGCGTGTATCCATAATGTGAAACCCTCATACCCACAAAAATACAGTGGTGACATCCAAACGCTTATTGGAATTGCTTTCAGTTACTACTCATTGCCAAGTTATGCCCAAGTTTTATTTAGGGATTGTTATCAAGTGTGAGCCAAAACCATGCCTTGGGCTGTGGCAAGATTTTAGCAGCAGAGGACTGAGTTTCAGTGCCCGGAAACTTTCCCTGACACTCTTTGATCTGCTTCAAGAGAAGGTATCGAAAAGCAGTCATCTAGTTCTGTCTGAGACACAGTATAGTGTTTCAAAGATGGATTGCCAGAAGTGGCACACATCCTGTAAGGAAATCATGTGCTTTTGGGCCAAAAAATAGAAGCTAAGAATATAATTTGCTGCAGCATCCTCAGTGATAGTAGATACCTTTCTTTGTCTGGGGACCTGAGCACAGGTTTTTATGTTCATATCTAGTTACTATAAACCAGACATGGCATGACATTTTTTTTACCATATCCATCACACTTACAGAAAAATTATATCAAGTCCACTTTGTTTCTTAAGGTCTGATTATCTCAGCAGAAGTTCAATCTACTCCTTTGGAATAAAAAAACAAGTCTGGGATTAAAATGTTTGGTGACATGACAGTGTCCACATCTGCTGTTATTGAATGGAGGAGCAACAACCTTCTACTAAATTACAATGAAATACATTTGGACATTCTGTTTTAAATTAAATTAGCAGTTTAAGTACAAACCTGTAAACCTCTGAAACCACAGGCAGAGGAATAGACAATAATTTATCTTTCTTTGTAAATAAAAGAGCAATTATTTTTCTTCGTATTTGTGGCAGAACTCTTCACAAATACCCACTCATTGCTTCTGCTTTTGCTTTTCAGAAGCGTATTTGGGGAAATCCATTAACTGACATGAGAAAAGGAAGAGAGAAAAAGTGGAATTTCCACAAGCTGTGGTTCAAACCATGACTTTTTTGAAGGAAAAAACCTAAAATATTTTGAACTTAATCATCAACCTCAAAGATTTATGCACCTCAAGTTTCCTTTTGATGTAATTCTTTTACGCTGAATTCTGTAATGTCCTCAGAAATCTGACATCAAATTGACTGCCCTAGTTGGCCTTGTTTGAGCAGGGTGTTGGACCAGGTGACATCCAGAGTTCCGTCTCAGTATCAGAGGTTCTGTGACTGCAGAACTTGGAAACCCCTTCACTCCTTATCAGACTCCCAACTACACTGGGACCAGGACAAACTAATTCTTTCAAGATCTGTCACCTTGATATCCCAAATGGAAGAAAAGAGGGAATAGAACAGCTGAAAAAGAAGAGAAATTAAATGAGAAGATAAGATAAGGAGCAGAAGGGGACGGGGGGGAAGCAGCTATGAGCATGTTAACTCATCTATACTGCACAGAACACAGTTTCCCTCACTCACTTCCTCTGCTGAGCCAGTTTTCCAACGCTTACCTGGCTGAATATCTTTCACTTTTAAAATGATAGTCCAGGATATGTTTTACCTTAAGTGGTGACTTCTCGCTACATTTAGCTTGAGATTCAGTTTAGCGTGGAACTTCCTTAGGATGGAAAAACAGCTTTATCTCCCTCTGTTGTATGAGAAAGTTGGATTTATTTATTTTTTTACTACTCTTATTCCTCACCTCTCTATTAAGATAGCTTTCACTAGAACTGACAAAAGAAATACTTACACTTACAAGTATTAACAAGAATGGGTTGCTAACATCTAATGAACATCCACTCAGTGGAGCATCCCTGCAAATAAAATTCAGGCTACTACCTCAAATTTTTCTTGTTTTAATTTAAGTCTGAATGTGGGGAGATGAAATGAAGCAAGAGGTTCTAGGAGAAGAAGGAGAGAGTTTGAATCATGTGATGAAGCTAGTCAGGAATACTTGACAAAGGGTGTGAAAGTGTGGGCTTGAAGGAAAATGTTTCTCCTAGTTAATAAGAGGCTGCAGAGGGACTAGAAGAGAAGGGTCAGGAAAAGGGAGAGAATTCACAGTCTGAAGAAGTCCAATGCAGGAAGAGGAAGATTGGACTGCTAACGCGTCTTTCCTTAAGTTCAAAAACAGCTTGAGGATGATCAGAAAAATGACTCAGGAAAATGTGTGAACCTCTTATGGTTTGGCTTAAAAAATCACAACTGATTTTTGGAACCGTACAAAATGTGCATGACTGTTTACTTCAACTGCTTCGCAGAGCAAAAGACTTCTGAGCAGAAAAAAGTCATTGGAGAGGGTGAGTTCAGATTATGTGAGGAAGCCTGGGTCATGGGAGGCCTGGGCCCTGTGAATTTACAGAACTGTGTGATCACCTTTCCAAGAAGGTCTTACAGACTGGAGTTAAGTTGTATCCAGAACAATAAAGACACAAAAGAACAAAAAAGTGTACGTTGGTACCTATGCACAGAACTGGTATGAAAGCTTAAGAGCATACCAGGATGAGGAGAATAAATATTTAAATAAGCTTGTTAAATTTGAGAAATAAATCTGCAGTGTGAATCATCCCACCTTAATAATGGAACCTTGCTATTCACAGCACTGTTCATTATAATTTCAGCCTTCTTTTCAACTCTCTCTTTTCTTTTTTCACCTGGATTCTGCGTAAGTGGGCCTGAAGTTTTCAAAAGCACTTATCAATGAATCTGAACCTAATCCTACCCTGGTTTTGATTTAGGAGCCTGGAACTCAGTGTCACTGAGAGTCTATTCATTTATTTATAAATACAACAGTTAACCTGAACTTTCAAAAACAAGTGACTTAGGAAAATTATGTAGACCAATAATTTTCAACAACTGGTACATCACTCTGAATTTCATAGATATTATTCCTGTTAGTCATCTGAAAGTGAAACATGATGGAGTTGCCTCTTTTTCAGTACTGTTCTCATAATACAATCTATCTATTGGAAACCCATGATAATAAAGTTACAGTATTACTTCAAAGAGAGAATATGTCATCATGTTCATTAGCAAAAAAATTTCCCCGGTATGAAATTTTTTTAAAGTTTATTAGATATTTATTTATAAAATAATTTGATGAAAACCTGTGATATTGTCATGAAGAAGTAAATCTGTAGAAACAAGAATAGCAAGACCACCTGCAATCACTAGTTCAATGTTTCATTGCATTATGGTGGTTTCTAAGGTAAGTAATACAGAAATAGTGACATCACAAAGCAAACAGAAAGGACAGTCTTTAATTTCCTCTTAAACTTCTGTACTTCATGTCACTTTTCACTTTAGAGGTTTCTGTTTTGTTTTCTTTCAAAGCCAGATTTAATTTGAACTTATATTTTCCTGCAGTCTATAATAGGAGCACTTACACTGGCCCGTCCTATAGGCTGTTTCATGGCAGCATCATTTTACACAGCACTACATCAGTCGCTGCTTCAGTCCATCTTTGTAGGAAAAACACAGTTTCCAAAACAGTAATTTGCTGTTCTGCGAACAACTGGGCTTGATATTTCATACCTCCATTGACTCAGTTGACAAATTCTTATTTGGACCAACAGATAAGTAAGTACATGTAACCTGTAATTAAGCATTGATTTCACATGAAATCGGTCCCTTATAGACACAGTCTTGCTTACACTGTTAATATGCATACTCTTTTTTGAGACTGTAACCAGTTATGAGGAAGCTAGCAGCATTTGGCTGCTAAACCTGTTCTTTTCTGTCTCCTACTTACGTTTTTCACCCCTAAGTATGATCAGACCAGCATTAACCACTCATTACCCGCACGTCTACTATAAGAGTGGTTTTGTGTGGAAAAAAACCTAGAGGGAAAATTGGAGTCATAAAACCCTGGCACTAACTATAGAATGAGTTAACTCTGCCTGAGTTAAAACAAACCCCTTCCTTTGACAAGCTGCCATCAGATACCTTTCTGAAGAGTGAGTCTCTGCCGTTATTCCTGCAGACATAGTGAATATGTACTGATCCTCTTCTGCTGCAGCTTTTGTTTCCAGGCCCTTCGTTTTCAATGGTTGCCATAGAATCTATCCATTATCATATGAAAAGCCTCACACAAAACCCCCCAAAAGCCTGTTGCTAAAGCCGTGAACACTTTTCAGTTTTCGTGTAAAAGGAAAAAAACCTCTCGAAGTGAAACGGTTGCTGAGGCTGAGGCTGTCTTGAGTTCTCCTACTATCTTTTTCCTTAGAGATGACTTAATTCTTGTTTGCTTTTTAACTACATAAACTTCTTACTGGATCTTCTTCCTGGCTTCCATAACAATTACAAGCCATCTATCCACCAAAGTGGTTTTAATTGCCTAGTAAGTCAAGAGACAGCCATGTATTTTCCTTACCTAATTTGTTATGCAGACTATTCTGTCTTAGCATGCGTTTTACTTTTTTGTTGAAGATCTCCATGCCCAATTCCCAGAGTCTGACTCCAGAAAAAGAAGTGAAGAACTACTGAAAACTGAAGAAGAGACACAATCCTTCATATGTATCTTATTCTTACAAGACTGCTAATTTGGTGTAAATGGAGGAAGCCTTTAGCATTGGGACTGAGAAGCCCTGAAAAAGACAATTTTTTCCATACAGCCATTTTAATAATGAAGCCCAACCCCATGTATACAGGCATTGTCTCATGCTGGAGAAACCACACTTCAATTAATGGAGTCACAAGAGCAACTCCTGTCACTTAACTCTTTAGTTTAGTGTAGAAGAGGTAAAGAAAAGTTTTTTGAATCTTGGGGTTTTGATATAAAATAGAAGCTTTGTTTTCAAAGACGAGGCACGATGAATACAATATTAGTAGGAATACCTCCAAAACCTGACAAGGTAACATAACATGCCTACCTGACTGCATCATGTAAATGAGTAAAATTCTAATATCTTGAAGTCTACTAACTTCATGAAGGTCAGGATTTTTCATAAGGTACCTGGAACACTTCCCCAAGTACCTGCAACTTGTCTGATCCTAAGCAATAGTGTCATGTATACACAGCATGAATGTGGCATGCTCCTCTCCTCAGAGCTGTTGTAAGAACAATTTTGCACACCCTTCTCTACTTTCTTCCCAGGGAATGATGCTGAAAATTTGGCATAAGGAAAATTTGTTAAGAAAATTCTCACTTTTTTGACAGAACTACTCTGATGAACAGCTATTTAATAACATAAAGATGTCTCACATTTAGCATCCCCGGAATCATCTTCAGAGAAGCACCCATAATACATAATCTTTTTTCCTAAACTTTTGTAAATCAGCATTTCTTCTAGTGCAGCCATATTATATACCTATATTGCATTCCTTTTGCATTACTTCAGATATCTACACATGTATAAAACAACAAAGCAATAAACTTCATTTTCTGGCTAAAAATATAGAGGAACATTACATTATGTTCTAGTTATGTACACATCAAGTTTTTATAACTTTTGATGATTATTTGTTGATAAGATAATTGGGATTTTTTTCTGCCTCTCCACTAACAATTTTAATGTCTTGCTTGTTTCTTACTCTCTGAGCTTGACAGAAAAAAAAAGCCATGTCTTGGCTTGTGTGCATCATCCAGAGTCAAAAGCTCTTTGCAACCTCCAACTACTGTTGACTGTGCCTGCACCAGCATATTGCTGAAGACAAAATGTCTCATAAGAAACATAAAATGACACTGTGAAAGCCAAGAAATGAAGAAATGGAGAAATTACCTGAAAAGACAAAACTTCAAAATGAAACTAATTATCTTAGGGAGTGTTCCTGCACTTGGATTTTTTATTATCTTTAAAATACATATTTAGATTAACAGAAAATATTTCTACGTCTGAGTTTAAACTGTCTGAGGTATTGCATAAAATACAAAACAAGAGAGCCAATGATAAACATAAAATTTTGTTTAGAGCTTAAATTTCCTTCAGCATCACCAGTTTCAATGGCATATGGCTTTTAGTAGGATGCTTTAGGCTGTTTTTACAGGCTGCCATATATAGTCACCTCATCAGTGGGAGGTGTTTTGTGGTCAAATTCCTGAGCTGCCTGGTAAAAGATCTAAGAGTGGAGGTGACCAGATTATCCAGTGTAAGGGAAGAAGAGCAGGAGACCAACAGGCTCTTTGCTGAAACCTTGTCATGTCAAGAGGCTAGATCCTGCATTTTACAGAAGAAGGAACAGACAAGCTAGAGGTGGTGGAGATATGGGACTCCATGACAGTGAATTTTGGAAGCTTATGTTTCCAATGGGAAGAAAGAGGGTCTTTCTCCACTTGCAGGAGCACAGTTGTCGAAGAGCTGTATTGGTTTGATGGCAGATGAGAAAGAGTAAGTTGGTGGTGATGTTTGTGCTGGATCAACCTTATTCATATACTAAAAGCAGTTCACCATGAAGAACCAGCAGTGGGTAACAAGGGTCTTAGTAATAGACTTCCTTCTGCAGGGTATGGAGGCACCCATCCTGGCTGTTGCAGCCAAGACTTTCACTTAAGCAATCACAGGATCCTCCTTGGGGAAAAAAAAAAAAGCTACTGCAGAAATACAGGATTCACCTGAAAAGTAAGGCAAGAACATCTTTGCTAAAGGTCTTTCCAACTTCATGAAAAAAAGTCTTTAAAATAAATTTGTTAGGAGCTGAAAACCATTGTTTGAAGAGAAGTGGAGGAAAGAGAAGCAAGAAGGAAGCACCTGAGGAATAGGATCTTACTGTTCCCCTGAGAAAGCAATGCAACTCAGAGATCATGTCAAGTCCATGTTCATAAACATATGGAGGACAACAAACAAAAAAGAAGAATTAGAAGCTGAGGCCCAGTCATAGATGTATAACCTCACTGGGATCACAGAGACATGGTACAATCGCTCACATGACTGGAATGTGCCAATGACTGGATACACATCCTTAGGAATGGCGAGTAGGTGAAGTAAGGAGGGGAGGGTTCACTACACAAAGGAATAGCTTGCCTGTATAGAAATTTGCTATGGAATACCTGAGGGACAGAAGGCAAGTTTACAAGCTGGGATCAGACACAAGGCTAACAAGTGGATGTGATGGTGGACATCTGCTATAGACTGCCCAGTCAAGCAAGGAAATGCAAAAAGACATCTTTAAACTACTGGACAAAGCCTATAACTGCACGTGTTAGTTATCATGGAACACAGTTGAAATTAGTCCTCCTTTGAACAGGGTTTAGTCCAGATGGTCTTCTGAGATCTATTAAATCTTTAGTTGTACTATGATTTCTTTTCTACTAAGTGGAAAAATAAAAACATCATTTTATTCTCTCTGTGCTAACAAGAATTTTTGAAGATCACTCACTGGCAACAAAACATAATTAAACTGCAGTCATCTCTAGAGACCAGACTTCTTACCCTAGAATAATCACCATGAAGAACATACTAGAACACTGCAAATGCAACAAGATTATTCAAAGCATGGTACATCTTCAACTTTTGAAAACATGCCTAGTTCACTTCAAACTACAACCTTCAATATTTTTATTTGGAGCTTGTCTTGTATGTTATGTGTTTATGAAAGCTTTGATACGCCTACAGTGGGATGGAAGTTTCTTACCTGAGCTTAAAGAATAATTTTAGAAAACAGAACTTCTTGGCCTCTTGTATGACTTGAAATAGATTTTCTGATGTTCAGCACAACAGGATGCACCTAGATTAGCACATCAGTGTATTTTTTAAAGAAATCTGCTTGTACACCCTTAGTTACAATGAATGGGTTCTTTTGTATCATAAAGCAGTCTCAAAGCATCTGAACTAGATTTGATTTTGAATTAAGCTAGGACAAAAAGTGTTCTTCAGGATTTCCTCTCCTGCTTACTAAATCATAATTAAAATGGATCCACAGAACTAGACAGCAGTTAATTCAAAGTAACCCCCACTGCAAAAATGTGTGGTACACACAGTTGGTGCTCAGCCTTCTGTTCATTCCACACACTCATTCTCACAATGCTGCACACTTGTTAATGTGGATCTAAGCATTAATAAAAACTGAATGTCTTCTATTACCGAACAACTTCATGTACTTTCAAGCACCACAGTTTTATATGTTTGAGTTGAGAAAGTCTAAAGATGGCCTGATGGAGAAAAATGCCCTTAGTGGTTAAGTAATATTATTATAAAATGTTGGCATCTTTCACTGTATGCATATGAAAACAATTTGTATGGCTCTGTTTTTGTATTTCTGCCATGTTTTAGTATTTCACTTACCCTACAAATATGTCTGCTACTAGATAGCATTGGACAGAACTATAACTATCAAACTGAAATTTTCTAGACTGTTCAGTTAACCAGCTCTGTCTGATTTAAAGGGGTCTAATACCTCCAATAACGGTCTTATTTGACCAGATCATTTACTATGCTACAAGCAGATAATTATTAAAAGTGAAAACTGTCTATATCTTTAGTGTTTCTATATAAAAAATTATGTACAAGGGTCAAATCTCAAGCTCTGAAAAGCTTTAAATAGTATCATAACTTTCACCTGTAAATCAGAAGCATTCATTTGACCATTGATAATTTCCTATAACACAAAAGGTAGTGTAAAGCCCATTATGTTGCTTGGGGAAAACCCCATGAATAATACAGTGCAATGCTGGGAAAATGAGAATCTCTCATAGGATGTCAAGTCTCATTTTTCACAGGTATTCAGTATTTAGCAGTGTAGTTAATGCTGTTGTGTCTCAAAATGTATGCCTCCCACAAGGGACTAATCATTAAGTAGAGATGCTTGAACTGTTAAATTAATTTCCATTTTCCCTGTCAATTCCACCTTGACCCCAGGAGAAAAAAATCTTTGCTTCCTTCCATTCCACTCCACAAAGCCTTGTTTGGTGCTTCTGTTCTTCTTTTCACTTCAGTTGCCTTCTGTACCTCTTGTCCTTGCCTTTAAGAAGCCTAGTCCATCCTTCTCTTATTCAATGTGTAACATCAAGCAAGGCACATTGCTGTAGCATCTTCATGGGTCAAACCCTGCTCAAAGGAGGTGTGCACTGCTGGCTTCTAAGCAAATGCAGACTCATTCTTACTGCCATCAGTAATACAGAGGTGAAGAAGAGCAGAGATGCTACACAGCGTGTCACGGTCTCCATCTTTCACATCCTCTCAGGAGCAGTGGCAAAAGCAAACCTAGCACTTCAAGGTTCAGTGTTTCAACTTCACTCCTTTTTCTACTGTTTTCCTTTGTAGGACCATCCAGGTCCCAAACACTGAGGCCTGGCACAAAAATGGAGTAATCTTATATCACCTGTCCAGAAGTACTAGCTTTGCAAATGACTTCCTTTTTTTTTTTTCCTGTGGTTTCTGCTGGATTAATATTAGCCAAGAAAACTGTGGAGTTTTACNTATCACCTGTCCAGAAGTACTAGCCAAGAAAACTGTGGGGTTTTATGTGATTTTAAATGTACCTGTCTGATCACAATCCTACCTACCAGGAAAGGACTTTGGGGAAAAATGAGCAGATTCATATGCTGCTGGACACAGCAGGTATGAATAAAAATAAATGAGGATTCTTCAGTTAATTAAAATTAAATATAAAAATACTTACTTTAAATTATCATTCAAACAAAATATGTTTCTCTTCATCCTGTCTGACAGTACATTTTGGGATGCAAATAAAGGTCTGCCAGTGCTCTGTGTATTCCCAACACTGATGTGTATCATACAGTCCCAGAGGCAGACATTCCTAGGCAAAGCCGGCAGCTGCATAAAAGATTCATCCAACGCAGAAGCAGCTGCACATCTTCATAAGCACTGGACACTAGTGGTATTTTCCAACTCCGGTTTCACTTTTCCCAGCTGAGGATCTTCCTCCTCATGCCCTTGAGGCCTTTATTTCCATACTCTCCCACCTCTCACTTGCAAGTCCTCTTGCGCCAGCTTCATTACTTCTGCTTGCTGTATATTCTTTACTTGTTCCCATCTCTTTCCACAGTTCTCTAGTGCTTTCTATATTTTTTCTAGCTAGCCAAACCATTGTCATGTTGTTTCTACCTAACATTTACTTATCAGTAAGTACGTGTTTAGAAAAAGCCAATCCCTCACCACTATACAACAGAGAAATTGAAAACTTTTATTTGTTCCCTCTTGACCTTATCTAGAGCCTCTAGGTGCTTGGGTAATATGCAAAATAGTAAGTTAAACACACTGGCTTCTAACGATGAGTAGGAACAGGGAGATTTAGTTAAAAGACTGTTCTAGGTGAAAGGTGATGTGTACTGGGGAATGCAGATTGCAGCCATTGTCTACAGTGTGTGAGAACACTAAATTAGCATCGCTAAATTAGCATATGCAGTTTATGATTTGTCCCCTTCAAATAGGTTCAGTTCATCTTTCAGAGGAAGTAAAAAATGTCATTCTTTTTGATTTTTAGCAATTTTGTTCTCTTTCTGATATGTCTCTGCAATTAATACCAAGTTCGGTTTCCCACAATGGTGGGAACTGGAGGATTCCCAGTCACAGGCTAAATCTGATAGCTTTATAGGTGGGCATTTCTCTAGTCAGTGGTAAGAGAGAATTATTTGTGAAAGACAATTCCTACAACCTACATGTACACAGCCTACAACTTTTAGTCTCTGAAGTCTTTCCAATGAAGTGATCAAATACAGCCTACGAGAGTTTGTTACATTGCTGATTAGGACACAAACCACGTTACCTGAGAAATTACAGAAAAGATAACACTTATGCCTGTAAATATGTAATTTTAGTTGGTTTTCAACATCCTGCATAATGACAAAGCCTGCAGTGCTAAGGACCACTGAAATGAACTCAGGCTACACATCCTTCTTCCCTTAAAACCCATACTTGGTAAACCACACCTCTGATGGTTCTTCATCTTGGAAGTAAGCTAATAGTCCCTATAACTAACAGGAGAGCCCCAGGAAGCCATAAAGAAATAATCAGTTCACAATGGTGAGTACATCCAAAAGACCAGTTAATGAATCCCATGCAGCCCATGAAATGACTGGAGACCACACAGCAGTGGAAGTGTGAGAGAGAATAACTCTGCCTTTACACATAAGAATTCTTTTAATCATTTAGGAAGCCCAGAAGACGACACTCAGGCCCAGTCTTTAGAAAATAAGAATCCATCAAGACAAGTGTAGGGGAGTTTGGTCTGTGACATCTTTGAGAAAGTGTCGTTCTGTCTTTGAGGTTTCCACACCTAGTGCACTGTAGTGCATTTGCCTTCTTGTTGACTTCCACGTGTACCACGCAGGTAAGGTCAACCTAGTGGACAAAGGAAAACTTAGTATTTTGGTATCATATGAATAGTGACAACTGTCAACTCAGTGTCTCTTTTACATTTCTGTTGAAGTCCTGATACAATTTGACTCTGTTAAGGCTAGGTCTGGAGAGGGTCTTTCAAGTTTTTCCCACTAACAAAGGGAGAGAGAGATTTACTATCCTCAGAGCTGAGTACTACACTGTCCTGGCAGGGTTAGTCACAGTTAGATTTGGCAAAGCTCGTGAGAGAGGAGGAAGGTGTAGAACCAGTCCAGCCATGGATAATAACATTGCTGCCCACCAACAGCAGTCTGCTGGGCCTGGCGTCTGTCAGACCTGTCTGCACCAAAAGCCAGACCTACATCCTCTAGATAAGGATTAGTAGACAATTTTCAGTCCAAGTGAGGGGAAATTAGGGCAAATACATGCTGAGGTGAGGAAATAGTAGTTGTTATGGGTTTTTTTTCAACTTAATTTTTATTTTCTTGTCAATAAAGTACAAGATCTGAGGTGCCTGGGTCTTTTTACGGGGTTAAAAGGGACCGGTGATGTTATTTTTCAAAAATCTTTCATTTTGACAAGGGGTCTGAAAATTTCTGAATGTAATAGACCTCCGTTTATTTATCTTTGGCTCTCTTCCCTATCCAGAGTGGATTGCTCATGTATGATCTGCTTGCAAATGCAGTTTGAATCCTCTTAGAAAGTGCATCTACACAGACTCTAACCTTCCATTACTTTCTAAGGATATGGGATAACATGTTACCCTAAGATATGGCCTTCCAGCACATCGGCACGATGAACTGCATTTGCAGGACTGATGTATACCTTCCCAATCACTGTGGAGTAAAGGCATGCACACAAACAGTGCTCATGACATGTCTATGACCTTGCAAATGCATGCTATTCCTTAGTCTATGCTGATTAGTTCATCTGCCTGTGTCCTTCACAATGTTTCCCAGAAGGAGGGTCGGACAGCTTGCTCTGGCTTCCAGCTTCTTGCCAGATGCAGTTCAAGGTATTGACCATCAACTGAGTAAGAAATCCTCCACTTTCGTGGGAGCTGAAATGCTTGAAAGCATGCACAGCTCAAACAGCTCAATCATCTGTGTTCCTGGAGATAAGGACAATCCTTCTGAAGGAAGAATGTTGAGAGATGTACTTCTCAATTACTTCAGAACCATTTCGGCACCTTGCACTATTTTTTGAGTCTTACGTAGTACCACTTTTGTACCTTATCTTACCAGCCAACTGAGAGAGATAGGGAACTTGAGCCTTATACAATACCAGTGCTGATTAGCAAAACATGAACCCACTTACTGGTTTCCAGAAGCTAAAAATTGTGTGAGAACACTAACCAGGAGTTCTCTATCTGTAGCAGAAATGAACCTAAGCCAAAACACTCCTCAAGAGCAGGACTGTCACCAGTAAACTAAAATAATTTGTGACTTATGAATATCTGGGGCTTTCTGTGTGGGTTGCAAAACAGATTTCCAAAACATTTTACAAAATTAAATGTACCTTTGATGCCTGTCAGCTTGGAAGCCTGACTGTGCCTCTCCCAGCACCCATGAGGGCAGGAACAGTTGCAGCTGGGTTTGGGAGATGCTGGGCAAAGTTCCTTTTTCTGGTAATAAAAATGTTCAGGTGCTATAAGAGCATCTCAGAAATATGTGAAACATGGAGAGAAAAAGCCAATTTCTTTCACAACCTTTGTCTCCTCTTGATTTTCTTGTGATTTTGTGTATTTTTGCATATGCTTACATCTACGTGCACATCCCAAGCTTAGCAAACATGAAGCGTTTCCTCAGCAACATTAAAAAAAAATAGAAATAAAAAATAAAAAGGCAAAATCTTGAAAGAACATCAAGATATAATTTTCTCAAATCTCACCACCATTATCCATAGTGGTTTGGGTTATCTTTTTCTTCTTCCCAGTCAACCATGTCTGCAAAAGACTAAATTAATGTCTGGAAAGAGCTGCCTCTAAACTGCATCCTCCTGTTTCTATTTATGTAAACATACAAATGTATGGACAACAGCTAACATACTGCAGTGAGTGCAGTTTTGCTCCTGAACATCTGATTGCACTTATTCATAGGTTACCAGAAAATCAAAAGCATAGGACATAATGAAATAGGCTCATGAAAGTAAAAGAAGCAGGATATTGGGGAAGGGGGATAAGGACGGATGAAGAAAAAATCAGAAATGAGATATCTGGGGCAAGGGAAGCATCTAGCTAATTTTGCCAGGAAAAGAAAAATAAGTCAAAAACATTCATCAGGATGAACGTTGTATTAGAAGTACATAAGTAATACCTCGCCTAAATCTTTTTCTGGCTTCCAGTGCTGTTGGAAAGTGTCAGTTCTTCTTCGTCATGTCTGCTAAGCACATTCGGGGGGGGATGAGGGGGGGTGGAGGGGAGGGGAGGGAAAAAAAAAAAAAAAAAAAAAAGGAAGGGGGGAACAGAA
>VXBW01006646.1:117859-129234 GCA_013400375.1 Thinocorus orbignyianus | reverse complement strand
AAAAAAAAAAAGGAACAACAATCAGTTAATAAAAAGCCAGGGAATGGGGCCAAATCAGGAGCAGAAGTAAACCAGCATACCCCCTGCTGTTGCTGGTGGAACTACAAGAGATTATGCAGGCTCAGGATTTAGTCTCACATACAGACATGGTCCTCACCCGAGGGGGGGATGCAAAATAGCCCATAGTGGAGATTCATATGGAATATAAGAAAGGCGTGCTCTTATGTGGTGAAGTGGGTAGCTCTTTTGAGGCAAGGGCTTCTATGTCAATGGGTTTTCCTGCCTTTTTCTTTCTTATGTTTAGAAATTCTGCCAGGCAGAATTTGCTGTATTTGTCTGGGATTCCTGCCTATGCAGCAGAGATTCTGGATTCATCCCCTGCACACTGATACATCAGCCATCAGTGCATAACGAGTGATTCTGGAGCTCCCAGGGTACATCAGATTTACTGTGTGTGTAGTGAACGACCCCAAAACAAGCACACAGTGGGTCTGACGCTCCCCAGAAGCCTGCTGGCACTTGGCACACATGCTGCATAGTTCTCACCCCATAGTTCTCATCCCACTGAATGCCAAATATGTCATATCTCTTTTTAGTTCTGTCTTGTGTAAAAATCCAGCATAAGCATATAGTAAGAGTAGGTAGAGATGTTAATGAAATTATGAAATACTCAGCTTTTGGATGTGGTTTTGGGGCAGTATTGGACTGAAGTGAATTTTCCTTTTGACAGCCACAAGATCCTAGACATTTCCAGTTGGACAACTACACTGGACCAAACACATGTGTCAATACCAAGGTTTCTTTCAATGCCACAACTCTTACACTGTGTCAAGACTTTTTGCGCATTCCTAGTGAGTGTGAAGGTGGAAGAAGGACAATGACAACAATAACTCAGAGCCTCAGAGCCAGTGGCCCCCTACATAAATCAGGTATGACAATGACATTCCTGTCCTCCAAATACCACATTTTAACATGGACATAGGAATATCTTGAAAACCACACCAGGCATAATCCATGGCAAAATGAGCATCCAAGACAGATGAGGCACTAGAACTTATTCAATGAACTAAACAGTTAACATAAATTATGCTTTTCTTCAAAACAAACAAAAAAAAAAATACCCAAACATATTTTTATCGGTGAAAGCATTTAAAGTCTCAAACAAGGGAAAGGTTTCTTATACAGCTGATGATCAACGTCTTGAACTGCATTTTATAATCTGATAAACTGGTAGCCAGAGTGAGCTGCCCAACCCCGCCTTGTGAGAAACGTCAGTAAGACATGGTCAGAAGAAACAATCAGCACAGACTAAGGAATACTGTGAATTTGTGAGGTCTTAGAAATGCCATGCACACTGCTTGTATGCATGCCTTTTCAGATGCTTAAAAAATAAGATGAAACACGTAAGGACCATATTTCAAATGCCAGTATGCAATCAAAGTGAAATCCCTCATTTCTTCATACAGAACGGCTAGTATATGCAGGCACACCGAGCAACTGCCCATTCAGTTGAATGGCAGCAGACAAATAGTTTGCAAATGTTGGAGGTAGATGTGTGCATCATAGACAAACGAAGCAACATATTTCTTCAAGAAGGAAGCAGCAGAAAACAAAAAGGAAAGAGAAAATGTCAGGACAGGGTCACGGATGTCTTTCTCTCTTGATAGTCACTCATGACTTCACTTAGCAATAATAAAGATTGTATGCATTAAAAAAGGTCTTGACTTATTCTAGCTCTCACATGTAGTTCATCTCTTTAATTTCCACAGCAACTTCTCTTAAATCCTTCAGCATTCTTCTCCTTGGTGATTCAATGATACCTGAATAGTTCCGATAACCCATCTGACATAGCCAAGTGATGGAAATATTTGTCTATCAAGCATTGTCTCTGTAAAGCAAACAAATGCCACTTCATTCAAAGGGGACAGTCAAATTCACCACTGGTGAAGCATTCTGCATATGAGGTTTATGCTTAATGATCACCAGAGCAGACTCATTTAGAGATATCCCTAGAGATATAAAGATCTGCTATTGTGTTGATAAAATTCTTTTCGTGCCACTGATACCTCAATAGCCAAGTCTACAGAATGACAGACACTGAGACCAGGCAGGCTTGGAGACTTACTTGGATGGAAAGGGAGCAAGAGGTTTGTGGGTTTCATTTGATACCAGAATTACTTACTGCAGCATAGAATTTGTCATTTGATTTTGATCATATATGTTCTGAAGGCATTTCACATTTAACAGCATGTCTATGAAAATCAGCACATAAACTAAAGGAAAACAAGCGAAAAAAGCTGAAAAAAAACACTAAAGTTCAATTCCTAACTCTGGCTTGAATATAATTTTACATTTGCAAATAGCTTTAGTCCTTCTGTTTCCAAAAAAGGCAGTAAATCACAGGCTCGGGGGACTACACAGACATGTACTGAGTGGAGGGATGGCAGGGTGTGGGGAGGGAGAAACGGCTTTATAGGCAGAAAAGTAACATTCCATGGAAGTACCACTGCCAGATAAATCCCCTGTTGCAGAGTCTGTCTGCACATTCCACTGCTAAAGGGCCATGAGTTCCTTCCTGATAAGGGGTCATTTTCTTACCCCTGGACAAACAGTCAATTCACAGAAAAGAGCTAATTAACTCTGCCATCTATTAGAGGATCTGAAGTACCTGACACACTTCTGTCACGGTCCCTTCTCTGAGCAGGGTGGAGCGGATGTTGACCGAAGGAGGGCTGCAGAAAAGTCTATATGATAAAAATTCCTCTTTTCAGCTGATTTTTTTCTTACTTTATATATTGGAAAATGTTTTCAAATAAGGAATGGAAGGAAGGAAGGANAAGAAACAAAGAAGGGAAGGAGAGAAGGAGGAAAGGAAGGAAAGAAAGAAGGAAGGAAGGAAGGAAAAAAGGAAGGAAAGAAGCAAGAAAGGAAGGAAGAAAGGAAGGAAGGGAGGGAGGAAAGAAAGGGATCTCACTGGCTAACTACCTACCTATGCAAACTTTTTATTCAAGCTTTATTTAAAATACAGCTTGAACTTCCATAATGTAACTACTGATAACGCATTTAGCAGTGCTCATATGCTGAGGAAAAGGCACATTTTGTATGTTGAAAGATCACCATAATCCCAGAAATATTATACACATGGTCTTTTTCAATGGAAGCAAAACAGAAACTCAAACATTTGTAATACACAGCGAAACCTTAGAGTTCATCTCCTGTTCATTTATCAAATATAGCATTCCTCCACTTTTTTTTTGCCCAGAATAAAATAATAATGAGGTTAATTTAACTGGGTTTTTCACCAGCCCCTCTATGAAGGATTTAAACTCATGACTGTTCGTCTGCACAATATACATTGCCTCAACAATGACCTTACGGATTTCATCAAACAAGTGTCGGCAGTTACCACACAATCACTTCGTGTAACTGTGGACTCTTCTCTTGTTTACTGACATCAGAGAACACCTTAACAGAGCAATTCTTGTTCTTCAAATACTGATGGAGTGTAAAAAGACAAACATATGATGCACACTCCTCTCCCTGGAATGTGTTAGGAAAAGATCAGTTCCTCAGTAGAAAGGATTAAATCTATTCTTTACAAAACAAACTCCTTGGAGATACTTTAGAGCTCTTCATAGCTCAGGTAGATGCCATTTCAAGACATTTTTCAGCAAATAGGCTAGACAGTTCTCTGTGAACATATTGAAACCTAACTACGTGGCTAAGATTCAGCCATTGGGTAAATGTGTAAATTAAGGTCATGAGAGCTGTTATGGTAACAGCTTTAATTTAGTAAATGAGCATAGAGTCTGATGGAGACAGATACTTGCTATTTGAATGCAATCTCCAGTTTCCCCACATCTCTTGCTTTGGATCCCTTCACAGAGGGCTATGAACTAAAGCAGTAGCTTCTTGTTAAAGGATTTGAAATAAAAAGAGCAATCACTAGAGCACACTGGTCTTGGTACGCAAAGTTTCAGTTCCAACTGTGCAAGCTAAAATAATGAGCATTTTAAATAGAAATACTTGAGACAAAACATAATGTCTGGCAAGGTAACTGGGGAGGAAGTATCTCATGTCATCCATGTGGAAGTCTCCAGCAGTAACAAAAGCTTCCTTAGCCACTCAGTAAGTGACTAAAGTTATAAACATTTGTATCACAGTTAATTTACTTTCAACTGTAGTTTGGAAAGCTCCTCTTACTCTCTTAAATGATGCTGCTAAATGTCAAATTCAGAATTTTGGAAAGTTATTGTCAACACTTTGCTATAAGTGGATATTAATTAATACTAAATTGCAATGGCTTCCATAAAACTTCAGTGGATGCCAAAAGAAAAAAAAAATGTTCTTTTTCTATGTTACTACAATGAATAACAATCGAAAAAAAAGAATGGTTTTCCACTTACAAAATAAAATGTTGCCAAGAACTACATTCAGCTAGTAGCCATTTGTTTCAAGTGGATACTGACTCCTGTCATATGATGGGGGAATATGAGATTTGGTAATCTTACTGGCACATGTCAGGTGAGCGTGGCCAAGAAACACAGAACTGTCTCCTAGCAATAGCCCTTTTCATCATAGCTTTGTTGCTTGGTGCCTAAGAAAACTGAATGCCTAAAGAGAACAATCCTGAGGAAAACTCTTTCTGAGAGTCTTATGAGGGAAGAATGTGGTGAAGAGTGGTAGGGATGACTGTAGCACTTCCAGATTTTCCTGGAAGCACATTTCATTGATCAGAAGCTAGAATCAAAAAACTCACTCAGGATCTGAAAATGCCAAACAAATTCACTGGAAAAAATTTTATGTATCACAATCAGCACTATGTACTTACTGATTCAAGAGACAAGAGTAATATCTGACTGTTGAAAGCCAACTGCGACTTTGGCCACTTTTTTGTAAGAGCAAATAAAAAAGTGTGAGAAAACAAGACTTGCAACATGAAGGAACCATACAAAAGAGACATGAGTTAGTTATAACATAGGGTATCAAAGATAACCAAAATAAAGGCTGGTGTAGCAGATGAACAAGCTTGAAAATTTAAAAGATTGTGTTAAAACCACAGAGGATTCTGACAGAGCATCCTATCACAGATGAGATAAGGAAAGCTGATGAAAAGATTATAGATATCACTCACAATGTGATGTGATCAGTATGGTAGGAAAATGACCCAGCGTGACCACGCATCAAGGACTGGTTGCCTTCTGCTGAGAGACGTGATTACAAAACCAAACCAAAACAAAAAAAGAACCAAAAGACTTTTAAAACCAAAAGGAAGTATTTGTATATGATGGTGGAGGAGATATAAGGTTTAATAACAACTATGTAGGAAAAAAGTTACCAAACTGACAGCAAGAAAGGATGAAAATAAAGCTTTGTATTTCTTAAATTATAATTACAGAGTGATATAATGAATTAGAAAGGGGAAAAACCCAAACAAATGAAAGCACAGTCAATCTTCAGGGAGAAAATTTATCTGTGGAAGACTCAGAGAATTAAAGTAGGTAGAAAAGAGTCAAAATGGTCAAGAACAACAGTATACCAAGAACTGTTAATGCTTCCCTTGCTTATGTATGGAAAGGAAGGAATGACCTAACCCAATGACTTGAGAAAGTAAATCACAGGAGGAGAAGGGGATATGGAAAAGCTCCAATGAGAAAAGGGTAGTCAAAATACCTGTAACCTACAGAATCTGATCTTTTATAATCTACTGTAGACTTAATAAACCTCATTGACCCTGTGTTAACAAGAATCAAGAAAAATATATTTCAGTCAATGTCTACAAAAAAAAATCCACAGGGTTAAATTAAATTTGAAAATCTATGATATCATAGATATCAACACGTTATGAAAATGCACATCAAGAAATCATAAAGAATAATTAATAAATTTTATGAAGCAAGGAATTAAGGTACAAGAAAGAGTAGGAAAGTTTATTATATTTTTCTAGGTGGAGTGTCTGCCTCAAAAAAATTGTGACAGTTGTAGTTCCATGAGAACATTTGATCTGTCCCAATAATTCTGCATCACCACAAAGGTAGCCTCTTGCATTTGCCACCATCTTCCACCTCCAGCCTTTTCCTTTTCTCTGGATCCAGTATTCATCTGGTATTTCAACAACTCAGTTCAAATCACTGAGGTGAAATGAAAATAGCCTTGGAAAAGAATAATTTTTCAGTTTATTTAATCAGCTAAATATGTTAATCAAGCAGCTAAACAAGAAAAAGAGCTGGCACAGACAGTACAGAGAAGGTAAAGAGAATTTTTTGTTGTTGTCATTGTTGACAGTGAGCTTTTAGGTCTGCTCTACCATCAAAATGCAGACATACTCTGAGAAAGACCAAGCTATAGATGATTCGAGACCCCAAAAAAAGTATTCTATGAAGACTTGAGAACTGGACACAGAGTAGAAGAGAAATACACAGAATAGAAGGGAATAAACAGAATATATTTAAAATTAAAGTATTACCAGAAGACAGAGAACTTAAATAGTATGTGAGATAACCTAAAAATAATTTACATAAAATCTATGAGAAAGAAAATACAGTACACAGCTGAAAGTTTCAGTGTCCTTAGGGTGAGGCTCAGCGTTAGGATGACAGACACCAAGACTCTAGAAAAATTATTCCTGCCCATTACATCTCTTGACTGATTCAGGGGATGATGTAGAAACCACATGGAGCATAAACTAATTGCTCAAAACAGGAACTGTAAGAAGATTGAAGAAATATTTCCTTGGCCAGAAAAGATAAATTTTGAGAGTGACTTCACATCTAGGGTGCATGGTACTAGAAAGGAGGAGAAACAGCAGATCAGAAAGGGAAGACACATCTTTTTAAAAAGCAAAATGCAGGCAACTGATATTGTTAACCATTACATTACAAATCTAACCAATTGAACTAAGTAATGTGAATGCAATGGTTAACAAAGACCTTCATCAGAAACAAATTTTTCGGGAGCAGCAGTGCCAAAGGGAATGTCACTGAGTGAAATTGACCTGCCTTTTCCAAAAAGTGAGTCAATTGTTTTCATTGAAATTGAACTGGAAAGCAAAGTACTTACTAATAGTTGAAGGACTGAGATTTATCTGCTACAAAGTGGATGTAAAGTCAGAAAGATTGAATGCAAGGGTAAATAAACTGTAGAGGCAGCAGCAAAAACCACAATGAATGTGGAAGCAGTCACAAGACAAGGGCATCAAGCTGTGGAGTATCATGTCTTCTAAAAGAAAGAAAATATCTTGCAGTCTGTATGATTTTCTGCAGAAACAGCAGAGATCAACATCAGAATCTGTTCGAGAACACAAACTGGAGAAAAAAGGTCTGATCATGAGGCAGAGACAAACTGTTATCTTACTTAATTCTCTTGGTGAATGTTCACAGAAGTCTATAAAATTTTGTTGTTTTTTTCATCTTCTTGATGATGGAAAAAAAAATGAAAGTAGAGTTAATTTCAAAATAAATAGCGGAACTGATTACAATGTAATTTCTGAAAACACATACAAATATATGGTGACACACAAATAAATGATGACTTGCCTGGCTCAAAATCAAAACATGTTTCAATTTATACAGTAAGCATAAAATGAACCCATGTGGTGAAGTCCTACAAGCACTTCTGCATAAGGATAAATACAATCAAAACACCTCAAAAATAGAAAAAAGAGGAAGTTTCCTGCAAGCATGCTTTGAAGAGCACTCTGCAAATACTGAAGATCAAAGGATAACTGAAGCCTAGGAAAGTTTTTTAGGCTTAGAGAGGGAACCTTCTTCAGAGGACAATCCAGACCTGCTAGTTTAGGTTGCTGTCCTGAAACATCGGGCAGAAGACACATCTTATCCCTTCATGGTACAGAGACCCAAGCCTTTTCAAGCTAAAATTGTCCTTGATGGCTAGCATTTAAGTCTGTCTTATCACCACAGCTTTTTATCATATATCAGCCCCAAAATATTTAAATAAAGAATTCAGGAGCTAATAGCCTTTTCTAAGAACAATTACGGAAAATTTGTCTTCTTGAAGATTCTTAAAACCTGACAATATAAAGTCCTGATATAAGACTCCAGCACCCTGATATAACTTTGAAGTTAGTCTTGCTTCAAGCAGGAGATCAGTCTAGATGGCCCCCAAAGGTCACTTGTGACCTAAATTATTCTGTGATTGAATGATTTTGTCTGAAATGGGAACTTGTGAAGAACAGATTTTAAACTCATTGATCTTAGGAAAAATAAATCAGAAAATACTGCAGTTTGGAAAGAATCCAAGCAAGAACAGATATGTCTACTGCTGCAAAATGTTTAATTCAAGCTTTCCAACTAAGCTAATGTGCTTCATTTCAGGTTTTTTTTTTAAAAAAAAAAAAAAACAAAACAAAACCAAAAAACAAAACAAACAAAAAAACCCCCAAAACAGTGAACGGCTCTGTTGATAAAAACTATATAGAAGATAGTTATGACACCTGTTTTATATTCATTAACTTTTCTTCTTAGAATCACAGAATATTATGGGGTTGGAAGGGACCTCTGGAGATCATCTAGTGCAACCCTCCTTCCAAAGCAGGTCCGCAGGAACGTGTCCAGGTGGGTTTTGAATGTCTCCAGAGGCAGAGACTCCACCACCCCTCTGTGCAGCCTGTTCCAGTGCTCAAGTTCCTTCCCATGTTTAGACGGAACTTCTTATGTTCAAGTTTGTGCCCATTTTCCTCTTGTCCTGAATTCGAGGCTCATCCATTAAATAGAAGCACTCACTAAAGCATTTTAATTTGGAACTGAAACTAGTTATTAGGAATGTTATATGTCCTGATTTCAGCACAGAATTTCCTGGTGTGGTAAGGAAACAACATAAGAAATCAGTGTGAAGTGAGATTAATAATGTCCTTTTAATAAACTACTAATGTCGTCGCTCTCCTCACAAATAGCAGTGACAATTCCCTGTGAAAGATGTATTTGCACATATTTGTGGTCAGGGCGTACATCAGGGTGGTCAGTCACCAGAACAGACTCCCCAGAGAAGTGGTCACAGCATCAGGACTGACACTTTTAGTCATATGGTTTGGTTTTAGGTAGTCCTGCAAGGAGCAAGGAGTTGGACTTGACAGTCCCTATAGGTCCTTTCCAACTTGAAATATTCTATGATTCTGTGATTTGTATGTATGAAAATAACGTGGATGCTATTCTGAAGAAAATTTCTTTAATGGCTTTATTTGAACATGACCTTATTTATCTGAACATCCCATTAATTTTAGGTGAAGGAGAGCCACAGGTTCATCAGTTTGTCACATTCCCTCTTTGATTCCCCATCGACTAGTACAATTTCCAGTCTTATTTTCCCTTCATTCACTTGGAACCTAATTCAATTACAGACAACAGTAAAACATTTAGACATTTTAACATGCATACATTTGCTCAGTGTTGCTTCCCTCAGAGAAATGATTTCTGCCATTTTCCTCAGATGAATTCCTTTTAATACCACAGGAATGCTGACTTTTTAAACTATAGCTTTATGTTGGTGCGTTTGATGCTATGTATATATAATATTTTTCACTCTCAGCATGACCCACAAAGATACTTTCAAGGATGTTGAGCCTCAGAAATTATTGTTGCCATTCTTGTGAAATTAACAACATGCAAAGCAAAAGGCTATGCTTCTTATGGACAATTTATCACTTCAAAATAGAAACACACTGGGCCAAACCAATGCCAAAGTTAATTCCATTAGATTTAATACAGTTACTCCAGGACTGACTTCAGATAACTGTGTAAAACTATGAAGTAAAAAACAGCTTAGTGAGTTGCATTCTGCACCATGTGAAGCTAAGTAATAGCAGAACTTAATCAAAAAACCATACTGCTTTGCTTAGGTTACGGTTATAAGTGCATCATGATCATATTTTCCCATGCAAAACTGTGGCACAGAATTAAATGCATACACAGAGCTCATATGAGACAACTCACCATATTTAAGGCTCCTAAACACAGTATAAGTTCCAAAACACTGATGATGTATGCAGATTAGATTAGATTTAGTTTTAAATGGTGCTACCTTACAAGGAAATTAGCTAGGTAATAATCATACTAGAAAAATAAAAATTCAAGAGGCAAATTAAGGTAGACATACTCTATGTCTGTGTCTAGCCTATTTGATGTTTGAATAAGAGAGCTACTGGAAAAGGTCATTGGTGTGAGGCACAGGACTCTGGCTTTCCCCAGCCGAATACATCCATCGGAGTAGAATTAATTGCTCTCCTGCCTTCAGAAGGGAAGCAGTTTCCCTTCTCTCTCCTTCCTTGAATGAAGCAATAAAGCATCTTTATCTTTCTGATTACAAGGAAATACCTGTGCAGGGAGGTGATGTCGGCTTGAATATCTTCAGCACCAAGTCCTTTAGATGTGCTGAGATCTCCTTGTCCAGAAGTCCTAAGATGATTGGTCATGAAGACTATGGAAGGCAGAGACAAAACAGTAGTACCCTACTGAAGAAGGTATCCTATTGCATAATTTGAACTTATTCCAATGCCATCCTGCCACTGACCATGAAAAAGAGAAGGAAGTTTACCTCAGTTTCCCACTTCCTTGTTGGGTGCTTGAACGGTAATGCTACTGTACTAAGAAGAGGAGGACAAATGCACAAACCGTTTGAAGTTTGTGATCATCTCTGCCCTGTTAGAGGATCATCTCTGTGAACATCTGTGAGGTGAAGCTTCACAGCAAAACTCAGCAGGAGACCCTAATAGGATGCAAAGAGGAGACAAGAAGTGTCACCAATCTGGCGTCCTGGGAGAGTGGCAGTTCTCAGGAAATGCTGAGAACTTGCAGATTCGCTTGCAGAACAAAACTACAGAGATAACTAAATGTTGAGGCATTTTCATTCACAGTTGAATCCAACTGTAATTATTCAATCCTATCTCCCTGTCATTGAAGAACTTCAGTGGATATTTCACAGGATGAAAGAAAGGGGAGGAGGATGCTTGGAAGCCTCTGATTCTGGGGGTCCGTCATAGCCCTCATTTGGTCTAGATTGTGTCTTCTCTGCCACGAAATTCTGTATCAACAGATTGATATTAAGCAATGTACTATGCCAAATGAAACTATCACTAAGCAATAAATCCTGAAGAAGCTAAAGGCGAGTGTGAACTACAACCCCAGTCTCGGATTCTCAGGTGGATTTCCTACTCTATCACAGTGTCCTGTGAAATTCAAGTTACAACATTGGTAGTAATGAATTATCTTTATCTAAAGTTCTGATGGTGGCATCAGCAAGCTTTTGTGTTGTCAGTCCATTGAAAATAGCTGCATAAAATTCTGTAATATTCAGTTAATTATTCCTGTACATATAATTGCAGTTGATTTATATATTTCTAAAAAAAAAAAAAAAAAAAAAAA
>VXBW01006646.1:81480-117846 GCA_013400375.1 Thinocorus orbignyianus | reverse complement strand
AAAAAAAAAAAAAAAAAACCCACAAACAAAAAAAATCAAAACAAAACCCCCAAAAAATACCAAAAATGCTCATTCTATTTTAAGGAATTGTCACAAAATAGTTGGATTTTTGAGCTGTGCTTATATCAATCACACGAGCGTGAAGGAGGAGAACAAAATGCTCAGAACTTTTCAAAAAGTATGAGGGTCAGAGAGAAAAGTGCAGGTAGGGGAAGAACTGGCGGCAATGCTGGCAAAGGTGAATGGGGCAGAAATGGGGAAGGCGGAGGCAGCAGCTGCATCTCTGACGTGAGATGCTCAGCCTGTGTACTGCAGGCAGGAGTTTTGCTGCCGGCTCCTGCCCCTGATGTGCCTACCTCCTCTCATCTGCTGTAAGTTACCCTTGTGCTGTGCTCAGTCCCTGTTGCAGCCCGGGTGAGGAAAAAGGCAAAACCCAAAAGGAAGAAAAAAGGGTTCTTTTGTGACTTTCTCTTTTTCAGCTTTGTGGGAGAGTGAGACCGAGCTTTGTCACAGACTAGTGGCCTGTGACAGTGGTCTGGGGAGAGGAGCGCTCTCCAGGCAACAAAACACAAAGAGAGAGAAAGAGTCACTGCAATCCAATGCGGAAGGGGGTGAAATATCTACCTTGACTGTATTGTAAAAATAACAGGGAAATATGCTCCCTAATCAGGATGGCCATCTGTCTGTGATGGATGACAACCCTATTTTAATGTTTCCTGTAAAAAACATCTTGCAGGATTTTGCAATTAATTTGACCCCCCACCTGGAATCTACCTTACCTCTGTCACTGCAAAGCCTTCCAACATGCTCTGCTTAAACTGTCTCCACACGTCACCGACTGCAGAAGTTTCTGAGGTGAAAACCCTGCCACAGTTTACAGTTCGCAGAAACACTCTCAGAAGATTTAGGACAGGAAGTGAAAAATGTCACTAAGCCAAATGAAACTAGAAGGGGGTTTATGTGGGCAGAAAGTAATGAGTCAGACTGATATTTTGGAAGAGTTACTCATCTGTCTAAGAACTGTTAGATCAGTCCCTTAAGAAAGCAAGTTTAATACTGCTGTGTTTTGACTTAAAATATGTTGATGATAGTGGGTAAACCTGTCATCCTTTTCCAGAAGTAAATGTGAGAATCTATTGAAATTCCTTTGGGGGAAAAGATGGCTAAAACACCCACACGCATTCCCCAAGAAACAGAAATGGACCACTGCCCAAAAGGAAGACAACACGAGAGCAGATCTTTTGCTGCAACAGCCTTTATGTATGTTCAACTGTCTGTGAAATAAAGGGGAAAAATGTATTAAAGCCAACCCAGAAAACGGAGAGAAAGTGGGCTGTGGAAACATCCCCAGGACATCACCTGAATGTGATCTTACAGGACTGCTGAGCGTGTGTGCCAGGAAGTGCCATGCTGTGATGGTCTGCAGTTTGGGAAGAAGAAACATGTGCTTTCACCGTGAATGAACTCCACCAGTTGGGTCTCATTCCACCATCAATTTTACCTTCTAAGACAAATAACCTGAAGAACTGCAACATTTGTTTAACTACTAGAATGAAAGGAGAACAATAACATTTTTGCTATGATAAAAAATGCCCTGAGGTATTTTCTTTTTCTCTAATAGTGTTTCTATTACATTTACATAATAGTGTTTATATTACATCTGATCCAAAATATGACAACATGCATGACAACATGATGGTATTGCATCATGTTAAGATGTTACATTATGTATGTGACATTGTACGAGAACAATGACTTTTAGAAAAGCAGCTTGAGTGTGCTCAGATTAAATCCACAAAGGAAACTCATATGATTTCAGCTTTGGTTCTAAACTCTGAAATTATAGAGACTGAAGCTCCTTAGCAAAAACATGAACAGCTACAATTAGTGTATTTTATGCAAATGAAATTAAACAAAAATGTCATTTGACCTGGAGATTCTGACCTTGCTTTTACTTGCAGTTCAAAATACAGTTAAGAAATTGTAAGAACTCCTGCAATTACATGCAGATGAAATGTTCTCTGAAAATATAGTAGAAAAGATCGATCATTCATCATAAAACTCCCCATCTCTCTCCAGATATAATTATTTTCTTCCAAATACCTAGTAATGACATGTGATGATCTATTCAGGCTCCTGTATGGCTCAGAGGGCTGTAATGCTTGAATAAAATGAACGCGGCTGTGAAATATCTTAACATTTCAGTTATATAACCCTTGCCACTCTTGTATTTGAAAATCCTGCAGTCATTAGCATATTAACAATCACCACATCTCTGACATGAAAGTTTTGCTTTTATTCTATGTATAAACTTCAGAACAATCGAACAATTTTATTCATGTCAGATATCCTAAATCTTATGCCAACTGGTTATTACACACAGAGTTACAATACCAGGGCTATAATCCGTCATGGTCATGCCAGTGGATCCCACTAAGGAATCCCAGCACAGCTGGTGCTATTATTTTCTAGAGTCTAGTGAGACAGATCTACTGAAACGAGTCCTCATTTTGCACTCTTCCAAACCCTTGTATGGTGTCTTGGTAGTATCAAACAGTGCCATATTGCGATAACACTATCAAAGAACATAAAATCCAAAGTTACGTGAAGTGCCACAACACGTTAAAAAGCCCAGGAAATGAATCTCTGAGCAGCCTTTCAGGACAATTGATCTGTGTACGTTTTGATAACTATTGTGCACTCCCATCTTCCTTTCCATTCCAGAATGGGCTTTCTGTAGTTGGTACTATTGTGATATGGACATGAGTGTTTACAGAAGTCTTGATCATTTGAAATAAGTCAGATCTGCCACTGTTGAAATTAAACCAAGAAAAAGAAGCAATAATATGGTAAGGAAAGTAGCTAACAACAGTTGAGTTCTGTGATCATATGAGCCCAAATGGTTGCTGGTTATCTAAGAGACGTTGCTTGGGTGCAAGTCAGGAAAAAACTTCAAACTCACATTTCACAGCAAGATATCCTTGCACAACAACCCTCAGATACAAAGAGCAGAGGACCTCAAAGTTCTCAGCAGCATCTTTAAGGGATGAAAAAAGAAAAAGGGAAAGAAAAGCCAAGCAAGGAGGGATAAGAAAGACAATACTGTACTGCTGATATTGTTTGTGTACCGAAAAATTGTAAACAGGAGTATGACCAAGGCCACATTAAGTAAACAAACATCATGAGACACATCCATAAGTTGTTTATTAGTCCCCCCTGGCACTACATCAAAGCAAAAATTCTATTAGCCTCAAAAAATTCTCAGTAGCTTTAGTATTGGTGGTGTGAAGACAGTGTCATATTAAGTGATATTGTAGAGTGGAGTGACAACCTGCCAGAGAGATCAATAATTATTATCAACGGAGTCTGCATCTGAGAACCCTCCCATCAGAACTAATGGGATCACAGGAGCAGAAAGGCAACAAGGAAGCCTTGTGTAGCCCATACAACAACAACCTCCAGAGTATTCCTAAAAATGTGTAAGCCATTTGGATAGTGCTGGGTCACATGGAGAGAAGACCTCAAAAGGGATGTACAGTCTCTGTAGTCTCCCTGCTGCTTAGAGAAGGACATGGATAGTTCTGAGCATTATAATGTGACCTTCAAGTTAAGTCCTTTTGTCCTTGAGACAAAACAAGAGCTGGTTCTTAATGTTAGATTCAAGCAAAATTCCAGTGTTTTCAATGGGAGTTTTGTCTGACTAGCATGCATGGCATTGTTCCAAGAAGGATGGGGAGCACAAAGGTGAAGACTATGAAGCAATATCACCCTCCTGCAGAATGGTGTGTGTTGTAGACGACAAAGGGGTATGTATCTGGATCTTATGGTAAGCAAGTTGTTCCATCAACAGAAGGTTTTATGTTCTGGAGAAGCTGACCTCATTCTATATATGCATAAAAATTTGTAATGGATTTGAGGGTCCAGATGACAGGGGCTCGGTCAGGTCAACCCATTTACAACTGATGTAATAGGGCATCCCACTCTGTCAGCTGAGGGAATTTCGGTGTGTTCTCAGAGCACCCTCTTACTGTGCCTTTACTCCCCAGCCTGAAGTCAGCACACTCTTAGTTTTTTACATGCATGTCTCTGCATTCCCACCTTCCCTTTGGCTCAGGACATTTCCTTTTAGATGTAGAATGAACAGAGAGAAATGGAATACACTTCTTTTCTACAGTCTTTGATTGTATTTTATGTTTTGTAATTATTGTAAAAATATCTCAAAGCTCTGTTTTTCATTTATTATTGCTCATTTGATGAGATGAAGCACTGTATGGTATGAGCTCTTGACTTTTATGTCATTTGAGATTGAAAATACAATGCTAAATGCATTAAATATTCACAAAGGGAGTCAAATAGGGTCATGCAAAGTGCCATACATTAATCATACATGTGTGGTATTCCCTTGTTAAATGATACAGTTCAGCTCTGCATTTTCTGACAAATGAGGTCAAGATGTTGTTTGCCATTAGAAACTAATTAAAGGAAATTCTTCACGCTTTTTTAATGAAGAAAGGCAAACTTTTGGAAATGATAATGGGAAGAAAAGTCAGACTATGGAGAAGGAAACCAAATTCCTTTCTTTCAAAAAACATGTTTCTCAAGAAAAGTTGCGATTAGTTACAAAGTTCACTTACTTTCATCCTTATAACATCACCAATCAATGAGATTACACCATGGATAAGAATCAATGTCTTACAGAAACGAAGAAAATAACGAGCAGCTGAATACTATCGTCAAATTATGCTATTATTTGAGCTATTCTTATTTAGTGTTAAGTATTAGTTGGAACAAATGAAAGAAAAACCTTTCAGCACTTTGCTATACTAGATACGTATGAAAATCGGGTGGTTTTGACATGTCAGCCTGAGCAGAAAAAGATTTTGCGTACCTCAGCAGAGTTTAAACATTTCTGTGACCAGAGAAGATAATATAAAGTGATGGCTCTGAATCTTTAAAATCCAAAGTAAAACAAGGCAAGATCCAAGACAGAGTCAGGAATGATTCTAGTTTTACAGTGACTATGTCCATATGGCGCTGGGCAGCAGCAGCTGAGGACCATCAGTTTGTGAAGTCCAGAACATGCCAAGAAGTCCTCCCATTATCCAGCAGAGGGTGATAGGTTGCAAATGGGCTGGGGGCAAGAGCTATGCTCCACACTTGTCCCTACAAGTATTTCAATCTGCTCCCACTTACAGTCAAATTCCACGGAAGTCCCATTACAGAGACACTTCCTTTCACATGTGTTTATTTTTTTCCTGTAATTTCATTTTATGGATAATCAAAATGCTTCATAGTGACATTTTACTAAGACAAGAGAAGCTAACTCAATCATGCTACCCTAACAACAATCACCATCCAAAAATGTAGGTAGGGATGTGCCTTCACAGAAGTGTTATTTTCTTTTTTTTTTCTTTTTCTTTTAATTAAAATAATTGTGAATATCAGTACTTTCTCAGATAATTTTTTTTTTCTTAAAAGTAAATATTTAATATGGACATTTAGTGTAGTAATAAAATGACCTAATTTTTTATATCCTTTTAAAGAACATTTTGAACATTTTATAAGAATGTCCGATGGGCCTTAAATATATTTACCATGAAAAAACCAAGGTTTGTTCAGGAAGAATCTGTGTGTGCATAAGTATGTCTTTCATAGATGCCCTGGCTGATAAGAAGCATGAGCATCCACCTTATGCAACATCAGAAGACTCCTACAGGAGCTCTCGTAAATGGCCCCACTATGGGAGAAGCTTCATCTAGAGGCTACTCCTCTTTAGACACAAGAATCTCTTAGCAAGAGAAACAAATCCATAGGGAATTTAGCTTTCCTACTCAAAGAACTATGTCTTTCTTCCCTTGCCTTTTCATTTTCCTTACAAAAGCAAATTACATATGTTCTCTCCTATATTTCTCATTACTATTTGGCCAGATTAGCAAACTTGCCTCAGATCCCTGGTATGTCCCACACTCAGCATTTCTGAATATTTCCTCATAAGACAGCTGTCACTTCCCTTCACGTCCACTATTTGGATGATTGTCTGGAGAAAGATCTCCCAGGAGACAAAGAAAAGATCACGGATTTTTCCTGTTCCAGTAGAACAGAGTAAGTTGTAGACATTTCTACAGGTATCCATAGGATGGTAGCTCTTCCAGCTCTTCCAAATAAGGTTGGGTTTTTCTGTTCACCAAAAATCAACCAAAAAGTCATGAGGCAGGTAAAATGAGCACAGACATGGAAAAAGAAATTCATATTTCTGCATTACTGCTCTGGGAACCATTCATACACTTTTGACATTCATTTGCAGCAGTTATCCCACTTGCTCTCTTTCAGTTCATATCATGAAGTAGTCTCACAGCACAACACATGGATTCTTCTCAAACACAACTAAACCCAAAGCTGTGTTTCTGGAGATCAAATAATACACTCCAGCACTGCCACTGGAATGAACTTTCAGACCTAGTTCAAAATAAACTCCTCCAAAACATGCATCAGATGAACACAGGATCCTCATTACCAACTGTTTTCCCCTTTAGATAAGGTCTGTTGGATGCAGTATTTGCTAAAGTGGATTTAGCCATAACAGAGACAGGAAACAACTGCTAGGACTTAGAAAGGATGAGGTCTTCTGACAGGGTAAAACAGTGGGCTTTGGCTTAGGATGTTTGCACTGGTTTGAAGTGAAGGAACCTCCTCAAATGCAGACAGCTTTCAGGAAATAAAGTTATGCTTATATGTCTAATGGCTTTGAGGTCATCATATAAGAGAGATTCTATCATAGCAAATTTTTACTCTTTGTGTTTTCAGATTGCTTATAGACAATATTTATGATTTCTTCGTGTATTATAGAAGACTCTCAAAAGACAAGACTGTATTATCGTGCATAAAAACACATACTACTTTCATCAGTCTTTCCTCTGGGCTTGATGCAATGTTCTACTAGCTTTCTACATGGAACTGGACCAGGCCTTCACAGATCAAGCAAAAAGTCAAAGTCTGATGGAGACAGCCCTGAAGAAGAGTTGCAGGATTTCAGCCATGTACAATCACAGTATTGCTTATTTTTTAGACCTTATCATATATACCAGTTTAAGTTCTTCCACTGCTTTTTTTCCCAGTTTTACTTGTTTATTTTTTTTTGTTCCTGAATAGAACTTTAAATGCTTTGAAAAGGAACTTATGAAATACATAAAAGTTATTGCCACCTGTGTTATCTACTATCACGTTATAGCCTCATGACAGTTTCCCCAGCCAGTCGTCATCCCTTACACATTTTTGCAATGTTACTTAGAATATCCCTTCGCTTTTGAGTTAGTCTTTTCTGTAACAGATTAAACTTTAAGATTACACCACCTGCCTTTGCACTTTAAAATCTAAGCACATTTGAAAATTCCCTAGTCTAAAGCCAACAATGGTTTTGATGACCTCAGGGACTGATATCTTTATCTCTAATACATTTCTGTTGAGATTACTACCTTACCTCTTGCCTAGAAAGTCAAGTTAGCCTTATTTAAACCAGTAGCTTCATGGAAGTACTCTGGATTTCCCAAATTTCCCGAAGAATCTTCCTCTCTGCAGATTTTTCAGAGAGAGTGTATGAAATTCCTCAGTTTTCAATGGACTCTGCAGAACACACAGATAACCTCATCTAAGAGAAACAAATAAGAAGTATATACACAGGGGTCAATTCAAACCCATCAGTAAAGTAGCTTTCCCAAAGCATATTGACGTTTGCAAAACCTTCCATCTACACTATCTACTCTGATGTGACATTTACATAAATATTCCCAAAAAAAGTTCCAAAAACATCTTTAGTTTTACAACCTCATCTTTATTTCAGCAATAAACAAGTTGAAGCATACCACATGGTGTGACTGATGCTTTGTATCAGTGCTATTTATAAAATCCTTTTTCTCTTAAAAGTTGCTGGTAAGTACCTTGTTCTCCCTCCCTGTCACCGAAGAGGTGGAGTCATCTGTCACCCTTCACGTATCAAAGCACAGCCACCAACTGTGACAGGTAAAATTGTTTGAATATCACCGACACAATTTTAGTCACTCACAATTTGGATCAATCACATGCACTCAAAGCTATGGACTGATAACAGTGAAACTGTCCAAGTTCAATGTCATTGTGCATGAGCTTCCTATCCTGTTTCTCTTTCATCAAGCTACTAAACAAACTCCTTAAGAAAATGGATACTAAAGGAACATTTTTCTATTGGTTTGCAGTCTCCTCTGAAGGTCGAGGTAATTCCAGCTGTGTGTCTAGTGACTGTGTTTGACCATGTACGACAGAATCCAAAAACTCTAGGCTACATCTCTACTAACTAACCAAGCATGACCAGGGAACAGCCCAACAGATACTATGTGAGCTTTTAAGTCACTAGCACAAAGCCTGGGCACAGTTTTGATCTGAGAAAATACAACACTCCCAGATCATTTTTTGTGGAGAAGTGGGAGGTAAGCCAGGTCATAATCATTCCCAATAGGCAGTTTGAATGCAATCCCCCTGTTTTGGGGAGCTCAGAGAGATTAGCTGTGGCGATGTGAAATATGTCAAGCCAATTGACTTCAGAACTGAAGAGCCTGACCTAATTTAGTTACTAACATAGAGGTAGTTATCCTCTCTTTTTCACAGGAAAACCTACCAAATTATATTTTTCATTTTAGTTTCTTTCATTAGAGATTTGTTCTGATCTATTTTTGACAATAAAGTAGCAGAAAATACAGGGTTTACCATCAATATGAGCATAGAATTCTGTCAATAGTAGAAGAGACACCTAAAATTATTAGCAACTCAATTCAAATGTAGCTTTCTTTAACTTCCATGTTACAGATAGGCAGGCACCATCATGTAGCCGAAGTCTGTTTCCTGTCCTTTTTATTACAGCTCCTCTTGGCTAAGTGTGTTCTACTCCCAAAGCCTGTCCATATGTATGCAACAGTTAATTAAAGCTTTGTCCAGTGAAAATTCTTCCCATGTCCTCGGATATTTATTTCTACTAGTTTGAATGGAAACAAACTGTTCATTGTAGGGTGGACAGAGAATTCTTAGAACCAGTTTCAGTTGATCTAATAGTCCGAGCATGAAAGCATTTCAGAGGGAACCGAATGCTGAATAGTAAGGGTGACAAAGACCATCAGCTTTCAGACCTAACTATCCAGAAGAATGCACAGAATACAAGAGGTGGAAAATTCAAAACAAGAGAAATTCACAGGACATTTTTGTGAAAGTGCCAAGGAGCATTTTGACCTTTCCCTGCATTATTTCCCTGGTAAAGTAAGTAGCACTGGACAAAATCCCTGGTGCTGTATTACACTACTAATGGCAAGTTCACAATTTCTAATGAAATCTCCTATACTTCTTTACAGTGTACATGTCAATATTTCATCTGCATAAAATAAGATTGACTCTATTCTACCCATAATAACTATTTGTGAGGAGAACTACTTGAATAAAAGGAAAATACATATAATGAAAAGCATACATTAACCCGTTTGAAAGAAAATATTTAATACCTTCACCTTTGGCAGACAGGTGAATTGGGTTTCTGTAAAAAGCTGGCACACCTTTAAAATAGTAGTGGTTAAAATGGTCATGTGCTGTGCATCACAGAGTCTGTGGTGGGAAAAGCAGAGGATGTCCATGGGTAGCTCTACTTCATTAATCAGGAAGTCAGTGTGTCATTCTCTTCCAGAAAGCTTAGTGTGATCATCACATCAAAGACAGAAAAAATGTTCCAGGAGCCTCCTGTTTTATTTTTTTTTCTCCATCTTCAGTGAGGTTGAGGATTCTTCCAGAAAAACAAAGGTTTCAGCAGCCAACTCAGCCAAAGCATCACCTGCAGAGACCCCTGTGCCAGCCAGGGCACCCCCTTGAGAGAAGACATACCTGCCCAAAAGCAGTGCTGACACGATAGCTCCAGACAGAAGATCAGGTGAGGCTGGCAAAGATTTCCTTGGGGGAAAAAAAAAAAAAAAAAGGTCTTCATGTTGAAAGAAAATCTTTTCTCACCACAGCCACATGGGCTGGTGATATAGCCAGGGATTTTATGCACTCCACTTTGTGGCTAATCCAGGCCTACTGCCAAGAGTAGCTTTAGCTTCATTTTATAACCAGTTTCCAGAGCTGGCAAAGCCAAAGGTGAGAATCGGAAGTAAACAAAGGCAGAATTCTCTCCTGTTTCTAGTCATTATACATCATCCCCTTCAATTTTATTGGGGAAAAAAAAAAAAAAAAAAAAGACAAAGAAAGAAAGAGACTTTAAAATCTTTCTTGTGTTTGTTGTGTTTGAATTTGAGCCCATGCATACTAGGTAAAGGAGGCCTATGCATCCTCCCTGAGGAAGATGGTTATGAAACTACGATTTCAAAGATAACAATCCTGTATTTTTTTTTCCAGATTATATGATTTTCTCACCTTCCTCCAAATCGAAAGACATTCCATAAGGGCTGCCAGGACATTGGTCTAAGATAAAATTAAGTAGCATTTCAGGACATGTGTCCTGTGAGAAAGTAAGTGTCCTCAAATGTTTGTTCAAAGCAGCATGTTTCTAGTTAAGTAGCAGTTGGAAGAGGCTTTAAAAACATAGACAAAAAAAATTTGAAACTTAAGAAGAAATAAAATCTTGTTCACTTATGCCAAAAACAGATCTCTGGGAGTTTTTCATGATGGATGTAATATCAACCATGGTGCCTTGGCCAGTTTCCAATTCAGGTAATTACAAAATACCTAAGTGTCCCCTCAGTTTTAAAAGTATTACTTACTACTAAGTTTAAATTGATTAGTAGTATTTTTGTACTTTTTCATGCAACTACTGCAGCCTGTTTTAGAAAAAAATATAGTTTTAGCTAATTCAGTTGTGTATTATATTTACAAAGCATTTTCCTATTTTTTGACAAAAAACACCATAAAAATACTTTTCTTTGTTTTTCTTTTTTTTTTCAATTAGTAAATACAAAAAGAAAAGTGGGAGACAACAAAAGAAAAGCAGAGAGAAGAATCATAGTTTAATTGCTTCACATCCTGTCTGATCAAAAAATATTACAAAAATACCTGAAATTTACAGAAACAGTTTGTTCAAAACTAGGCGTTGTGTTGATACAAGGTGCACATTAAGAACCTTGATTTTTTTTTTCTTCCACTACACTTTATTCATGCACTTAAGGCTAGAGACTTTATGTGAACAGAACTGAGCTCAAAGCACTATTAGGGAAGGCAATAAGTATTCTTTGTAACCTTTTGTGTATAGATGTTCACAAGTTGCTATACGCTATTTTTAGAAAAATGCATGAGCCAACCTTTTCATCATTCTAATGTATTTCATATCATTCCCATGCATTAGTAAATGCAAGGTGTAGACAACAGGACCCTTTTTTTTTTTAATTACAAGTTGTTCATTGATTTGTTTTACAGCCCAACAAGAAATTGTAACAAATGCAGGACAGCGGGAAGTAGAACTTCAGTTCCAGTTAACCAAGAAAGAGTTGGTATATTTGGTCTGATTTTCTACAGCTTGTACAGGGAGATAAGAGGTAATCCAAATGAAAGAGTAAAACACTGGCACGCTAACTTATTGGCATTTTTCTGTACATGTTTGTACAACCCCTTGCATACACTTCATGGCAGCAGAGAATCAGACCCACCATAATCCACAGGCCACTTCTACAAGATGTGGCAGATAGGTCTAACTGCACATTGGTAACAGAAAGGGTAGATCCCAGCTTCTACATGTTTTCTGCTTGTGGTCCTGGCTGTGTGGCACTGTCACTCACCACTCTTCAGATGCCACCATCAGTCCTTCATCTCCCTAACATGGAAGGAAATAATCAGAAAGTTGAATACTTTTCCTTTGAGTGACCTTGTTGAATTGACTTAAGGAAAGAGGTAAAGGGTGAGACAAAGCACCGGAGTCAAGATTGTGAGAAAGAAGAAGAAAGGAAAGCACAGAGTGGGAAGGAGGGAGCGAGACCTCCTGTAGCAGCAGAGAGCTACTATATTAACATTGCAGCTTGTTGGCTTACAGCCATTAATTTTACCTTCACAGCACCAAATAACCCGTTATGCCAAATTGTTAGATGCCAAAGACTGTTCCCTGGGAAAGCAAAGGGAAGCACCTAGCTAATACGCATCCTAAAGTGCTTTGAGGAATTGGGATCTAGTTCATTTTAGCTAACAGAAGTGGAGGGGGGGAGATTGTTTCTCCTCTTAAGTAACTGTTAACAACATTCCCTCTGCTGAGAAGTTAAAATTTAGATGATTTGTCACCAGCACATGACATTACTATTTGCAAACATAATCATTTCTAAACTAGAGATTAGCTTGATCCAGTTTAAGACCATAACTCTTTTGGAGCTGCACATTCCTAAATGCTACAGTTTTCTTTGCTTCTTTTTTTTCTTTTTTTTTTTCTTTTTTCTTTTTTTCATTTATCCTCACCCTCAAACAAAGGAATTAATCTACTCAAATAAAGGCAGTAGGAGGCCTTGGTAGAACGTAACTTTATTACTCATTGTAGCAATCTCTTGATTATATAATTTGTGAGACAGATCTCTTGATAAAATGCTGTTTACCTACCCCTGCACTGAAAACAGTTGGGACCCAACCACTCCAGGATTGATTCAACTATTCAGACTTCAAGAAAAGATAAATTAGCTTTAAGGCAATCTGGAAAAGACACCCCAAAAATAAAGTTATTTGGAATTTAGCAATCATCTTTCACGGACGCAAGACATTTGATCTAGTACTGTGAATCATCTGCAATTTGAACTGAATCCTGAAGTTCTGCAGAAATAACTTTTACATGGAGGCACTAGGACAGTTCTCACTGCCAATCTGCTACTTGTAGACAAGATCAACCCTCACTCATCAGTGAGGTTCACGTACACTAAGGGTTAAGGAAGCTTGAATCTCTGCAGATGTTGTAGAGCTGGCTGCCTTTTACAAGTCAGTCGTATCTTACCTCTGCACAAGAAATAAGCTTGCCTAAAAAATCACATGGGTGTTTTGTTTCCTTAGATCCTTGGAGAAAGCCTCCCCAGAACTCCGCAGAACTGCTCCAGGCAGCACAGGTCCTGCAGGCACAGGCGGCTCAGATACAGGTAGGTTACTGGTGGCTTGTGAAATGCACTGCTGGGCTCAGCAGCCAGCCTGAGGCAGCTGGGGTGGTAAGGAGCATGGGAAGAGGTGGGAGAGAAGGCAGCAAATGCTGGAGGACTGCTCAGAGAAAGTGGGTGTTGGAAGAAGAAAACGGTAGTATACATAGAGTTACTGTATATTTGACTAACATAGTAGAGATGATTCATTTTCTGCTAGTTTAAATATAGTAAATTCATTCACCGTGTGACTCTGACACACTACTATTACTATCATTATTTTTATTGCCTCTGTTATTATTATTATTGTTTCAATTTTATTATAGTCATAATTTCCATATTTGTTCTCATTTACATCCCTGTGTTTTGAAGTGAAATCACATTAACAGTGTGCTAGTGAGATGTGGGACATGTCAACATCAACTCAAGTTCAGAGAGCTAGAGACAGACTGGGTATCCCTGTTTGGATGCAGTGTCCGTGGATATTGCTGTACAGAACAGATCCAAGCCTTTCAGCAAGGCTGTAAGGGCCAGGGGAGAGAGGAGAGAGGGCAGGATTGTCTCCCCCTTCATTCCCCTGACCCACAGAAAGCAGGAGAGGCTTCGCCTTACACAGAGAAGAGCAGCACTCATGAAATCTTAATTAGCAGATGTTATTAAGATTCCCTCCCAACCCTGAGGGCAGGTGCCTTCAGCGTAAGGTCAGAGGGTCTGCAGTGACGAAGGCAGCAGCAACCTTACATGATACTTTTGAAACTTTAGCTCTGTGGTTTGCCCAAAGCTACCAGGAGTTAGCAGACCAACAATCCTGATTCCCTGGCCAGTTTGCAGTATTCAAGGTTAAAGACAGTGGTGCATGAAAATTACCTACCAACCAAAAAGTGTGATACACAAGAGAAAAGAATTGTCACCTAGGGTTAGCTTTTAGCGTTAGTTCTCTGCAGCCCTTGGCTTGCTTTGACTCCTCATTTTTGTTTGTTCTATAAAGTAAGGCAAAAACAAGCATTCACAGAAATTTTACTGAGATGTTATCACTCTTCTTTTTCTGAGAGAGTGTTGGCGAGGTGACATCTTTCAGTCCCTCCAGACGTGTTTCAGATGATACAAATCAGCATCACTCTGTTACACTGATAAAGTCAGGCAGATCACATCAAACAGCAGGCTTCAGTCTCTTGTCGGAAGTGCAGAAATACTTTCCTCGTGCCTTCTAAAAAATCTATTTTTTGCTGCTCAATTTAGTATTTTCTAGGTAACCAGATCAGGAAAAGTAAAAGTCTATGATGGTTTTTAAGACTGTTTATAGATGGATATAGCTCATTTTTCCACGTCACGTCAGCTGTTAGACATTTCATTTAGTAATTTAGAGGAACTTATTGCTAAAACTGCCTATTTGTACCACTTCAGCTCCCAGATCACAGCTTAAAGAAGAGAAAGTAGATGTGATATGGACATGGCAGATTTTCAGTGTCAGCCTGTATGGTAAAAGGCTTGACTCATTTCTTCTGGGTTAGACTTGTCTATCTGCATTATTTGGAGGTGCTTGTGGACATGTCTGTGTGAGTACCTATCTACTAAAATCTCACTGCAGTCTTTTATCCTAATTCCCACTGTCCCCACTAGGCTACTGGCGGTAAACGTACCTTAAATAAAATCAGAAACAGGAATTACTCATTAATCAGAAAGCTGGTTATGTCAGGAGCAAAGGAGTGTTCAAGTTCATGTACCGCAACTAATGAGCAAATGAGCAATTTGTTTAATTTGTCTGTGTCTTCAGACTTGCAAGCACCCTCAGCACGACCAGCAAGGGACACTTAGATGTGCTGATTGACACTGTTAAAACAAATACAAATTGACCATTATTCTGCACCGAGGTGATTTAACTCCCAAAAGAACCTGATCTTTCATACCCTAATTGACAGTAGTTGACTCCGTCCCAGGGATTACATTTTTGAAAGGAACTTTTTCTTTCTGATGTTTGAAATCCTATCCAAATATAAACCTGGCCTCCTTTGGTTGATTGACAGTAGATAAAACCAAGCCCTTGTATTAAGAAGCACACTGCATACTAAAAACAATTTTAGAGTGACAGAAAAGTGAATCAACAAATAAAAAAATGTACTTTCATCTTGACTCAGCTGTCCTGCTCGTATACTGTACTACGTTAGATTAGTCCACATTATCTGTGATTTAATTGCTCCTGTGAGAGATTTGACACTTACTTCTACTGTTAAAGTCTCTACTGAATGTTTTTTCTACACTAGGTTTGTCTGAACAAAATCAGCCAAGCCTTTCAAGTGGATTGTGTATAAATGATGATAATAGCATAGTTTATTCCGGTTAATGAGAATGTCTCAAAGCAGATTTTAAAAAGTAAAGTCCGTTTCAGAGAGCTTAGTGTCTTTGGAACATCCACAAATAGGGTCAAAAACGAGCTGCAAACTGAAATGCTTTGTCCAACGTAACTCAACTACTCCTAAAACCTCAATGTTTTTACTTCAGGCTAATGGGATTATATAAGTAGAACTACTTAAAATCACTTTAGGACAAAGCACATACAGATACATAATATTTTCCCATTGATGACAACACTTTCATATTTTCAGCCATCTGATTTCTAAATCCTAGTACTCCCAAGGAGAAGACTGACATGTCCAAACCCAGGTGCTTCTGTTTTCTTGTTTATTGAGACAAAGAAATTTCCTTTGAAGGCAGCTGCTCAGTGAACCTGCAGGGCTTACTCTAAAAACTGCTCTAATTTTATCTCCTTTCAGAGATATCAAGATTGGGCAATAGCCCCTTCATTTTCAAAGCATTGCCCAGGGCCCAGGAACAGAGGGTCCCACAATAATCACTGGAAATTATGCAGCTGTAACTCCACATGGCATTTTGAGCCTTCCTTCAGCTAAGTGACCCATCTTAAAAGAACATATAATTTCACTAGGACTTTCTTAGCTGGGAGAGTGTTGTGAAAGCCAATGACAAATGAGAAAAATATCTGGTACTTCGAGCCTTTCTGAGAAATGCTGTGGGAACAATGTGCTTGAATTATCTTTGACATTTTTTGTCTTAGTAAGTATCTACCACATATAACAGCAAGCGGTCCAGGATAGTATCACTTCTTTTAACATGGTAAAGATACGAATTACGCGAAGAGGTAAGATACTTAGATCAAAGCTTATTAAAATATCATTTTCCTGATTATTACCGTAGCTTTGGATGGTTGTACTTCACTGGAAAAGAAAGGGATAATTAGATTAAAAGAATGTGATAATAAATTTTCTAGATTAATAGACAAATAAAGCCAAAAACTACTCATGTTATGACCTCCTAAACAATATAGGCCAAATGGTTTCTCTGAATTAATGTTTTTGAACCACAGCATATACTTAAAAAAAACAACCAGCCTTGATTCAACCCTTAGACCTTCTAAGTTATATCAATGCTGTTGAAAGGGAGAGCTGTATCAAGTCTGAATATATTTAACTTATCTTTACTACCAACTTTTTAAATTTAATATCTATACAGTGTAAGCTTGATACTCATAGCCTTTCTTAGATATTCTAACTGGGCTGAACACCACAAGCATTTCATATAAAGCAGGTTTTCCAGTCCTTTAATCATGTCTTTGGCTCCTATGTTTATTCATATGCCAGTCTGCCACCTTAGCACCCAGTTTAGGTTCTTCACTCCATTTCAAACCCATCCTGTTTATGCTTCAAAAACTGGCACAGCCTTTTAGATGCAAAATTGCATTGACACCTTCCAGAAGATAGAAGTTGCATTTTTATTATGTGTCTCTGTAGCATCACACAAACCTTGCTGAAGGCAGGTGCTCCTGGTCACTACACTAAATAGTGGTCATAATCATAATACTAGCAAGACCAAAAGTATTATTCTGCTGATCATAACCTCCTTGCCCTTTTCACATTCTTCTCATAGATAAGATGAATCTGCTTTTGTGCTACCATTTTTCCTATTTGACCTAACTAAAACCCATACTGGCTTATGACTTTCTGCAACAGTGAGTGATTCTTTTTTTATTTTATCATTCTTCCCTTAATCTTCATAACTTTTGTAAACCCAATCGGTAACTTTTTTCCTTCCAGGTTACTTATAAAAACATGAAATATTGTAGGGAAAACAGTGATCTCTTCAGAACCCTGCTACAAACTCATCTGTTCATTGATGCTTCCCTGTTTGCAGTTATATTTTGTAATTTAATATAACTCCAAATTTTAGTCCCGTTAATACATGCCATGTTGATTTTATTTTATCTAGGTTTTAAAGCAAAAAGCAGTACAACACTACTCAAATATTTTACCAAAATCAATTACATTGATACTGTTATCTATCTCAACTGAATTAGCCTAAGCAGTAACAACAAGCTTTAATTTCCATACACCATGTGTTCATTGGCACTAGTTTAGTTGTTCTCCATTACCTTTTTCTTAATGGAGACTCAGACTGTCCATTTAGTTATTCTGTCCTAGACTCTTAAATGTCTAAAGCACCAGGGTTACAGTGTTCCATTTACTTTTTGAAGAGTTTTACACTTCTTCCTCAAAAGGTCCTTAGGCCTTGTCCAAAGTTAGGCCAAACATGAACTGTTCTAAGAGCTGCTCTAACATCTCCTTAGACACAAGTCATCTGGACAGGTGGATTTAAAACTACTGGGTTTCTAATAGCTACCGTTTTAACACCTTTGGGTTACTCAAGTGGAAATCATTTTATTGGGTTGCCTGGAAGCCATGTTGTGATGAAAATCCTCAAGGTTATTCCAATCACTATTGGTAAGTGTCTGCCATGGAGCTCTACTCTCGGTGTGATACGTGGAAACTGTAAAATGGATACAGCAGAATAGACTACATTTTTTTTTAATTGGTATGAAGCTATTGTATAAGTAGCTCCAGGTGAGCAATTAGCATATCTACACCAAAAGCACAGCCTACCAAAAGCATCTTACAACTTGCTGTATGTCTTATGCTTAGGAAGGATCTTCATTACACAGGGCATCTAGTCTGTACTAGGGTGAGGGATATATCCTAACAAATGAGGGAGAAATTCATGTTTCTTTCACTTGCAAGCATTTAGAAGTGGAAATCACATACATTAGTCCTATTTCTTGTAGTGGAGTGGTCTGTCCTGCTTGCTGCTGTGGACTGTTTGTTTTGCAAAACCTGTAATAGAACATGGAAAAGCACTGCTTGATTCCCTTCTACTTTGTGCAATGTAATCAAAATTTATGCTTCTTCTTCCTTCCTTCCTTCCTTCCTTCCTTCCCTCCTTCCTTCCTTCCTTTTTTCCTTATTTCTCTCTTCTTTCTCTCTTCCTTTCTTTCTTTCCCGTTTGCTTGCTTGTGTTCTCTCCTCCCAGTAATGACCCAGTGCTTAGCTAGGGGAAGGCAGGAGGTGTGGGGGCAGGATTGTGTTAATGCCCTAATTAAGTCTATAGTTAGCTGATGGGAAAATCGTTGGCAGGAGAGCTGATAACAAGCATAAACATGACAAGCTTGTTTTGAAAAGTCATCCTGTCACTCTGTTTACTTATGCTACTGCATGCAGCTCCAAGCTACTGTCATATATGTTTATATTGATCCATCTGCACCACTTTTTTTTAAAACAAAAAAAACTTTTTTTTTTTCCTTTAAGGAACATAGATAAAAGCTTCACACATCTTGCATTTTAAGGGCTCAAGGATTCCCCACAGCAGAAGCACATATTCACTGATTTGAGGAAAAATAGAGAATATGGAAAAGAAGGCTCTGAGAAGGTGAGGAACTTCATAGATAAGTTTTAATTCTCTGAACGACTTAGAGATGTCTTTGTCCATGCTTAATTTTATTGTGATATTTAAGTAATTCATTAGATTAATATTAAATGTATGAAATGTCTATTTCACATATATTTTCACTAGAGATGTGAAAGGGTTGCTAAATATAAGGAAGAGCAACAGAGTGTATAAAACATGTCATGATCTCTGTGCAGTATTTCTCTCACAACTGGAATCACGGTATTGTATGCACTTCATTTTAGTAACAGCCTATATGCTTCCTTGAACAGCTCAAATTATTGGCTGTATGAAAGAGTCCTTTGGACCATTCAAGCTGTGGCATACAGCTTAGCAGGTTTCTGCTTTGGAGAAACCTGTCTTGGTGTCCCAGAGCTGAAGACTTGGTGCAGCATGAAAATTGAGACAAATAATCAAGCCTTATAAGCCTGAGCCAATTCAGCATCAACACGCTTCTTTGCTGGCTTCAGATGATAGCAGAAGTGACAACGTAAGGCTGTAGGCCTGGCTCTGGAACCAGAGAGGGGTTTGTATTACAGTGGCTTCATTTGATTTTGCTTAGGCAAAAGGAGCCACGTTTCCAGTTAAAGCATGCATTGACTTCTTGTTACTGTTGTTAACTGCAGGTGACTCATTACAGGTAAGTAACATTTCACAAATCAAGCTTTAATTATTTACTTGACACAAGAGGAGTACAATTAATTGTTGTCCAGTCAACATAAAGAAAGTACAACTACATTAGCCTTTCTTTTAGAGTGGATTGGGGTTTTATCAGAATTCAGTTTATCTAGAGGATGTAAAGAAACAATTCCAAGAGCTAAGGAGGAAAGATTCATCGAGTACTTAGTAAGAATACTTCATAAAAAGAGGTTTTGCTATGGACCTAGATTTTTTAATATCACTATATCTTGTGGATCATGAGGAGAGATTAAACGCTTGAACTTCCTCAATGGTCTTTTCTCACCTGGCGGGGGGGGCACAGTGGGATTCATTTAATCTTACTTAGCTGTCAAACAGACAGGTGCTCTGGCTGAGCTAGCCTTCCAGAGACCCTCCTCACTAACCTGTGAAAAGAGACAGGTTGCTCAGACGGGCTTGCCCTCAGGCCCCTCTGGCACAGATGCCCACGTTAGGATGGCATGAGCTGCATTATGGAGGTGCTCACCCCCTTCCCTGGCTACACACAGACTCTGCAGTTTAGACAGGACTACTCACATTGTCAGCGGAGTCAAGCATGGTGGATGCCATCGTGTTTTCTGGAGTCTGTTTCATTCTGTATGTGGATCAGCTGCCAGAAAGCACGGAACTGTTGTATAAGAAAAGTCCATAACACTAAACATATTTTCTTTATGAATTATTGTGTTTATCCACCTGTCTTAAAAGCAGTATTTATATGGGTACCAGAGCACCTCATATGCCTTGTGGCACTTACTCTCACCACACTGCCTTGATAGGGAAAGACAGCTACTTACATTTTGGAAGCAGCAGATACTAAGGAACAGAGAGATTGAGGTTCAAGTCTACAAGATGTGTTTGACCACTGCGACAGGACCATGGCACAGCACCTCACTAGGTGACTAACTCTAGTGCAAAATCTCTGTCTTCGGGTTTGAATGTGCTCTGCCTGCCATCACACAGGGAGCTTCTGATGGGAGACAGACTGAAGTCTTCCAAATCTTAGCCTCTGAAAACATCCTAATACTCAAATTTACAGTGTGTTCTTTCTCAAAGTAAGCATGATAGTATGCAGTGATAGAGTGACTTCAACCCTAAATTCATGTTAGACTTAGCTACGTGCAGATGAATGGCTAAGTCCTGCCACACCAAAATAAGTCCATCCACACGTGAAGTAGCTATATAGCATTTGGCAGTTCTTTTCTTCATCACAGCTGGAGTTCTTATTCCAGTAAGCTTTCCTTTCTCACCTTTAACCATGGCCCATCCACAATTTAAACTTCTTCCATCAGTGGTAAAGGAAACAGCTTGACCAATCTTCTCCCTAGCAATGCAGAAATACAAATAAAGCTGTAATGCACCATCAGGGGAATGTCAGATGTGCAGTCACCTGCAGCAGCCACAGCAGAAACAGCGATTGCTTTATAACAACGAAGAGAAATACATTAACACCACTAACATTTTTCTCAAATTCAGTGTTGCTAACTCCCATATCTTGGCCAAGTGCCAGCCTGGGTAATTATATTCTGAATGACCTAAATTCATTCCCTGTGTATTTCCAATGAAATAAGTTATTCTAATGAGAGTAAGCAATGAAAATTATGTACAGTATCTGGGGCTGCTGTCAATGCAGAAGACTCCCAATGCATTTTGCCAAGCATAAGATCAGTCCAGCCCTGGATTATGCCAGCCCTTACAGGCACAACAGAAGATGTGAGATTTGACAGCCAAGTCTGCAGTAGTCTGTGATGGAACAAGTACCTCTGAAATCCCTCCTTGGCTGGGAAGCCATGACAAGTTAAGGTACTTCAAGGTCTGATTAAACAGGAGACATGCCTAATGGAGTCATTCAAGAAGCAAAATTTCCCTTCAGTACTGACTAGACGCTAAAGCTCTGTTTGAGATGACCCCATCAGGGTCTGGAAGACTTTCATGAAGTCTAATTGTCACTATGAGCACAGATTGTACAGTAATTACAGCAGTAGAAAATGTAGCCAGAGGACAGACAATATATTAAAGAAAAGCAAAGCTAGGTGAAGAAATTTATTTTCTTTTTACTCAATGTCAGCATAAAGACTGAGAAAGTTTTCCTTCGTGGAAAAGATCCCAGATGTCTTAGTAGATTTTGGATGAGGTCCTACAGGTTCTTCTCCTACACAAGCCTCAAGTTATGTAATAAAACCTGTTGTTATGTATTGCTTATAACTCATACTTGCTTAATGCTACAGAAAATTGACATCTAGATCTAAATTAGCAAGGCATTTTTTCACTTTTATATTTGTGAGTTGCATGGAATTATAGTACAGAGAAAATGTTCATTAAATTCCTCTGGAGAAGGACCTGTAAATGGCTAAGGTGGCTCACATACTATTTCTAATACAAATGTGAAAGTTGATTATCAAAAACCTTCATATATATATATATGTATAACTATCCATGTTTGTGAAATTTCTAAAGAGACCTTATCTTCCACAGAAAATGTTTACAGCTACACAGGCTGATAAAGGTCAAAAAACACTGGTTAAATAATACATAGACCTAATTGTACATTTTCCTTCAATGCAAACCATCATGTGGCTAAATTCCCATCCACCTCTTTGAAGAGCTGTCCAGAGATGAAAAGGCTCTCTCTTCGTTTATCTGACTGGTCTCCAGTGATTCATGTAAAAAAGGAAAACTTCAGAAAAACAAACAGCCTCTTAGAAATATTTCACAACATGAAATAGTCCTGTTTTTAAAGATGCTTCTCTGCAGATAGTGTTACAGACATTACCTCTGGGCAGCTATCTAATGCCCATTCTAGCATCACAGAATGCTGGGAAAATAAGGCTACTCTTCTCTGAGCAATTAGGTGGGATGAAGAGCTTTGGTAGGACAGTAGGGAAACAACAAATATCAGCTCTTATGCTGAATTATTCAATCCTTTATTGCAAATCAGCACTCCATGTCTTAATAGAGGTACGCTCTATCATCTTTTTACAACAATTTTGCACCTATATGGAATCATTCAGAAGAGGAGATCAAAATCTCTTATATATACATACAATAAGAAATGGATGAAAGGGGTGGGAGAGGAAGAAACAAAAAAACCCCAAACCCTGGGAAAGTGTGCTATTTGTATTAATTTACCCAGTGAACTTACAGCAACAAAAAAAAAGAGAATCCTGAATACTTGCCTCCAAACACAGATACTAATTACTGCACTAGTTAAAACAATCTGACTAGGAGCAGTTTTGAACTAATATACTGGGAAAAAAGTCTCTCCAAGAACATATTTTAAGTGCAAATGAGTCAATAAACAAAACATGGAGTACAACAAAGGATCATTCCCTAGGTGTTTATGTTGGAAAAATAGCCTAAAAACTGACTGAGACCAAAGTAAGTTCTGTTTGCAGGCAAAGCAAATACTTGGTGACAATACAGGCAACTGAAACAAACCATGGGGTAGGAATAAAAATTTGCTTCTTTTCCCAGGAGATAGGAAGGACAGCAGATACAAAAATTATAGAAATTCAGTGGTTTTCCCTTACAACATAAAGAAGTAACATAATCTCTTTCCTCCTCTGTTACAACCTCTGAGTGACCTAAGACACGCTTAGAATAGTATAGACTTTAAACATCTAAGAGCACATCTGAGAAGATGGTTATGCATCCAAACAATCAGGTGCTTATGACACTGTTTTTTTGGACAGTGCAGCCATTGACTTCAGTAATATTTCAGTGCTGACAACGAGACAGGGGAAAATGATTGATCACTGCACCTACCAGAACTGCTCATTATTAGGGACTGTTTTCCAAAGTTATGCCTGTGAGCGTTTTCATTTGTCCTAAGCACTTGCTTTCTTTTCTGTAATACAGTCCTATGAGATCCTGATGTTTTGTCACAAACCTCATGATAAAATGAAAATTTGGTGCAGGAACTATGTGAATATATAAGCATTTCACATTTTCTTCTTTTTTGAGTTTAACGTACATCAGGAGTAACAAAAAGGAAAGTCAAAATCCAACTAAAATAATAGGATTTTAATCTCACAATCCGTAAATTTAGCATTATTGGTTTACATGGTTTGACTTGTAACTTTGCTGAAGATTTGTGTGGGCCATATAGTAATAGTTTTCTGCTACTCTGGAAACCTTCACATCTTTGGGGTTTTAGAGTTAACCTGTGCTGGGTAGGTATTAATGTCAGTGCATTGCATGCTTTGGCACAAAACTAGGAACCACAAAAGTGCCAGGAAACCTGTGCCCCTGGAAACCTGGACAGACCCTTTCCAAGACCACTGATCTATTCCTGCCTAATGTCATAACAAAGTGCCTCATTTGTTTGCTGTAAGAGCTTTGCAAATAAATAACAGAAATAGCAGAATGTTACATCTGTTTCCATCAGAGATGTGTTAGAGAACAATGGTACCATGCATAACAGGTCTGTATAGAATAGGTGCAAATATGATGGCATCTATCTTTCATCCCTAAAATACTATTCCAATCCACTGCTTTTACAGTTCATCAGAGGGGACATCAGCATTTCAGTGAAGAGATGTAACTCTTTCAATAGAAAACTGAGTAACCATTACAATAGATCTAATGGGTATTTTATTAGGAGTGTTAAATATTTTGTTTGTTCTTTTTTATTAATTTTGTGAGTTGCAGTTTCCTCTGGCCCAAATTCCCTACTGTGCAAGATTTCCCAGTGTGCTTTATGTTAATGACAATTTAATACACGGCAGGAAAACTTTGCTCGCTCTCTCTTCACAAAAGTCAAATTGCTTACATTAAAAAAAAAAAAAAAAGAACAAAAAAAAAGAGAACAAAAGAATGCCCACAAAATAACAAAATTTTCAAATAGTCAAGCCAAATCTTGTGTTGCTGATTTGCATCAGCAATATTCTGAACTTGAAGAAATTGAATTTTTTTATTAAACAGTGAATTGTCTCTGCAATTATTTGAACATATAACATCTCTGTACATAAGCAACTTAGTCATTTTGGCTTCTATAGCTCATTACAAGTGTTCCCAAGAAAGAGGATGTGTTTTGAAATTATGGCAATTCTCACTCTTAAATTGCACTGCCCTCATTAAATGTTTAAGGGGGGGGCGTGGTGGTTTGTTTGTTTACTTCTCAGAATGACTCTTTCTCAATCAGTCTGAATCTTCACTCATTTGTGTGAACGAGGAAAGAGAAGATTTTAACTCTTGTGATTCTTCTCCTGAATATCACGAGTTGTTTACAAATGTTAGTGGCTGAAGACAGATGAGATTTCTGAAGAATGTCAGGTGGCTGGCAGGGCATGGGGATCCTTGTGGTCAGCTGCTGCCTTCCCTCTGGCCATCCTACTCAGAGCCCTAGAGGGATTCAAACAGCAACGTAGTGGCATTCTCTCTTCTGCTGTCTCTTCATTCCCAATTACCTTTGTAATGCTCTATTCAACTTTTTGACCACGACCAGCTGGTCCTGAGTTGAAAATATTGTGAGCCGATACTCTTATAAAGTTTCCTGGTTTAGCCCCAAGATTTAATTCTTTAATAACAGCCAGCTCAGAACCCACCCCTTGCAACAGAACAGGATTTTCTTTTCCCACGAGCATTCCTTTACGTTTAGGTGCATTGAATGTAGTCTGCTATTGTACTGCCTAGTGAATCAATACCAGGATATGCTGGTGAAACACTCTGAAGTTAAATTTTGGTTTTATTGTCCTGAATAACTCTGTATCATCAGAGAACTTTGCCTCTTCACGGTCACCCACTCCCTTTTTCTAATTGTTTATTGCTTTTTTGAGCAACAGAAACCCAAGCAGAGATCCCTGTGGGACTTCAGTGGTTATCTCATACCTCTCAAAGCTGACCATGTATTTCTGCTCTGAGTTTCCTTTGTTTTAATCAGTTTTATCTGTCTGAAAAACTTCCCTGTTTTCCCCTTGCTGATTTTTTTTTTTTTTTCGGAGACTTTAGTAAGCAACCTTTTCAGAAACTTATCAAAACTGACTCGTAACTCTTTAACAAGACAATTTTAGATTTTCTTCACCCTAATTCTAGATACAGACACTCTTGGAAATGGCATAATTCTCATAAGAATTGGGGGAATTTTTATCATCTCTTGTTTCTTTCTCCCATTCCCCATAATTTATGGCACCCGTCACTGGAAAGATGGTAATCTGGATAACACAGTGTCCTTTCCTGTTACGGTCTCCTTCCTTCAAACAAGTCAAAATATGTAAGACACCCAGCAATAGGTCAGATGATTAATCACACTGTTTGTTAATTATGGTATATTAATAGTCTTATAGAGCAAACTTACATTATGCTGGTGTGTTAACCTGCTTGAAGGTACATTCAGAAAGATAAATAAATAGTCAACCTTACAGTAGTCAATCGAATTTCAGGGTTCCATTTGAAAATGGGAAGGGAGAAGGAATGGAGATAATTATGTGCATTCATCTTTATTATGTATTACATCTGCTCCTTGTAAAGATACTCATATCAAAGATCACATATGCCTTCTTTAATAGTGTTCAGTTTACATGCCTACCAGTGGAGTAAATTTAGATAAGTCCACTTCACTTGAAGTTACAGATTTAGCCTTGCCCTCCATCTCCCAGTCTTTCTCAAATTGCTACCTTTACATAGGTGGAGGGGGTTAAAGTTCGGTGAAAATAGCAAGAATTCAACATAAGGAAAAAGGAAAAGAAAAAAAAAATTAAAAAAAGCCCAAACAACAGTGCTTATGTTCATTTCTCTATGTTCTCCCTTGAAATCTCACTTAAATAGTTTTGCAGCTGGACTTCCTAAGTGCCAAGTTCTTTTCAGAAAACATTTGCAAAACTGTTCCTGAAGATGGTCTTAAAAGATAAGGCTGAAAATTGTTAGTGCTTACTGAACAGATGGAGAGGATACCGCTAGAGAGATAAGAGGAAGAATAGGCATTTAGAATGACCAGAGCTGAGGTAAACAACTAGCCTTCCAACCCCCCAGGCCTAAAAGAACCGAAAGCAGGGGTGGAAAGAAAAAAAATTTAAAAATGCAAAACCCCCTTAACACAATATAACAATATGAAAAAGAAAATCAATCTTCCTGCTGAAGAACTCCCTAAACACTGGCTGCAAAAAACCATCAATAGTTGCTCAGACCATGATTTGTTTTAAACATGTCAATTCTGTCTACACTGATATTAACCAAGCGTAAGTAATAACCAATTCACTGAGCCTTCACAAACATACAAGTGCAGTACTAGAGCATGTCAAGCCATCTGAGACTAATTTGAGGTCTGCAGGGTGTAGGATTTGGAAGACTTAAACTTTATATCATTGGCCTAGATAAACTTCTAACAGTATCATGGCCCCATGTGCTTATTAGAATGTGCACAAAAATATATACATACTAAAGATGGAAAAGCTGCAACATTAAAATTTTAGTGTTAGGTGAAGTGGTAGAATAAAATATGATGACAGACTTATTTTTTCCAACACAGCTCTTCTGGAAACTTGTTAGGGTTGGATCTTTTTAAAACTGTTTGCAAAGGTTCAATTTGTACAGCCCTTGCTCAGTAAATCTGTGATTTGGGCAACTTGGAGAAATTTACTGAATTATATGGATGAACCCTGCAAGAAGACTACTTCATATCTCATTATCAGTTCTCTGGGAGCTGATACTCTGAGTCAGGTAAGGACATGTTCCTAGAGCTTATCTGGTAATTAAGAGAGTGATTCTCACTGTAGGACTCCACCTATGATAAACTCTGAAAATTAACATGCAAGCCTATGGGTTGGCCTAAATCCTAAAACTGTTTCTGGGGAGGAGGAAAAGAACAGGCCTACCTGTTTCAAGGATGACTAGACAGCCAGGCTGGGAAAGTCCACTAATACAGGAGACTGCCTCAAAGAGATTGTTTAGGGTGCCATGAGGTTGCTCCTTCAATCACTAACGGCATGGCACCTTGAGAAGTTGTGTTCTGCAAGTCTTGCATCTCAAGATACAACCTTGGTAAAGGGAAAAAAGAAACGAGGACCTTGAACTCTCATCTTCCTTCCTATCTCCTACACTGAATTACAAGATCCACTGAGGGATGAGAAAAAAATAGTAGGATATCCTATGTCATATACTCCAGAGTTGAAAATGTTTTTCAATCCATCCTTAGGGCCACCGTGTAATTCAGCAGAAGAAGTAAATGTCTTATACAGGATTAACTTGTGTTGGCTCCTGCAACTGGATGCTAGAAAGATCCTTTTAGGCCACCTGACAAACTCCTAGCTATATGCTTTACTCTGTAAACTAATGTATGTTATTTTTAAGGCAGACAAATGATATTAAGAGTTTGCACATATGTTGTGATCAAAACCACAAATTGACATGTTAAAGGAAATAGATGTTGATGCTGAAAATGACTAGGTTGATTTAACATATTGCTAGCTCCAGCATGTTGCTAGTTAACCACCCATTGCAGAGGACTAAGTTAAGAACACAAATGGATCTGGCCCACTCTGTGGCTGCACGATTGCTCTGTCGGCAGGAGGGCAGCAGGAACGTGCAGCCTGGGAAAAACAGAGCAAGTCTCTCTCTGGAAGGGGCTGCCTGCATTTAGGCTGCACTAAGTGTACCCTTACCCCACTTTATCCATTTACCAGCACAGGTTTGAGTTATGCCTTGGCCTGGGGACAGCAGTTACAGTCCTGAAAAGACACTGCTCTTCTGCATGGCCTTTGAGTGTCCAGTATCAGTTTTTGCTTAGCTCCAGATTGACAGTCAAATACTTCCCAAGACAGACTGCTCTTGCTCTTCCTCTCTCCCCTCCAAACAGTGCCTGCTATTGAGCTTGATGTTGCCTGAATTATCTGTGCAAGCCAACAGCACCTCAGTCTCAGGGGCCACCAGCACCCCCTGCCCTTCTTTCACAGGCTGTTGCTGCTAAGTCAGTTTGTCCACCTGCCTGCCTCCCTCCTCCTGCAGAAGCCAAGCTTCAGATCTTGCATCTGGCTGGGTCCCTGACACCCCAGGCACATTCAATAACAATCTATTCAAACAGGGCTCTGGCAGCAGAAACAAGAGAACATGTTTAAAAAGAAGAGAAAGAAGAAAAAAAAAAAGAAAGGAAAAAAAAAAAAGAAAGAAATTGTAATCCTATATCCTCAGTTTGCCACTCTTTATCCAATAACAAATAAGCTTATTACAACAAGAGTATGCATCTTATGCTCTCCTGGCAACACTGAATTAAATCCAGACAACTCAAGGAGACCATTCAGGAGGGAATTTAAAAGAGGGGATTGCATTAGCTGAGTGGAGGAGAACTGAGTAAGGTATAAACAAGTATTTCATCAAAGACAGGGTCAGGGTGAGGGCAAACTCTGGCAAGGGTCCAACCATAGTGATAAACCAGAGGGAGATGCTGGTGGAAGAAAAAGTTCAGGGTCAGCAACGACAATGAGATTTCTTGCCTGGGGAGAGAAGTAAAGGTCTAGAGACACGAGGAAACTTTAGCCAATTAAAGGTTCTCCTTGTGGAAAAACTGGCACCAAAATAACAAAGCTTAATTATTATCACTATCATTACAGGGAACCCATCTATCTTTAATTTCCCATCTAGTTAGTAACGTGGCACGGCCCCACAATGTTTCCGTGGAGCTGCCTCCCTTCATCCAGGCTGACACAGCAAAGCACTTCACAAGGCACAGCCTGGAGACCCCTGCACAGCCCGGGCAGTGTCTCCTCTCTTCTGTGGAGAAGGCACGATGAGGGAAAGATGTTGTCCTTTGCCTTGGAGATGGTGGCCTGGGCATCACTGAACCAAGTCATGAAATGCTGAGGTGAACAAGAGGGGCAGGTTTGTTTGTTTAAGGTCATGCCTGAAATGCTGTAAAGCAATGCATTTTCAGCTTGTTTTTGGCTCCCTGCATGCTCTGTGACAGAGATTCATAGTGTCACTGTACTTTATAAGTCCTTTTACAGGGGCTAAAGCAGTGAATAACAAAATGCCTTGAGCCTGAAGAGCTCTGCACAGGGGAGTTAATTCAAACAAGACCTCATTTCACTGTCTTTACCTAACTGTTAAATGAACATTTGCAACTCAAAAGAGAAACATGTCACCATTGCTGGATTCCAATCGGTTTACCCAAGGAGCAGGTACCACTCACTTTCAGTAAAAACATGGAAATTTGATCTAAAGACTTCTTTAGTATAGACTGGGTTACAGAGGAGTGCACCTCAGAAGTTCAGGCAGTAAGTGCAAACTAGCTAATGGAAAATATGTGCCCTCCCCTCTTTTTTTCTCAAGACATTTTAATTTTTCGGCATTTTGGCAGTAGTGATACAGACTGCCACTGTACCTTTAATTCTCGTGTTCTGGAGACCAAGGAAAATGAAAACCAGAAAGCTTTGGGTAATAGCTCTTCTGGTGGAACTGAGACCTGAATCCAGCCACATATAGCAACCTGGTGATGTCTAATACAATCCATTAAAAATGCCCCATGTAGTCTATAAATTACAGCTGTGAAAATGGAACCAAATCCTTTTAATGTGCTTTCCTCAAGAACGTATTTTTATGTACATCTGGGTGTTTGCCTAAGCCCATATGTTATTATTTAACCTCTGAATCTATCAGGTCTATGGACAATAAAATCTACAAAAGTTAAAGCCTAATTTAGTAGAGATTGGTCTGGTTTTCCTGAATTTCCTGTACTTCTTAAAGCAAGCATTAGCTTTGTTACCTGGAGAGACTGCAATTGCTAGAATTCCCAAGGAGCTTACAGTGTAGGAAATAAAAGGTGTTGGGAGTTTGAGTATAAAAGTTCGTTTCAGATGAAGATCTATTTTTTGCTACTTATTTATGTTATGTGTGAGACAACAAAGCATGCAGATCAATGGCAACTGGGTACCTTTACTGATTTACTTGGGTATCCCTGCTACTCTGCAATAAAACACGGTCAGCTGAGATGGGTCTGGAGAGGCCAGGCCCTGGGCAGGGGTGCTGAGCCAGGGGTGGCAGAGGGGGATTGGGGTCTATAATAAAAAAATCTTCCCTTAACAAGGGAAAAAAAAGGAATGCTTGGATAAACTTCACTAATGGTATGTTCGATTTTGCAATTTTTTCCACTGCTTAATAAATAGTGTACTGTAAAGGTTGAATATTTTCCCTTTAAAACCGTCAGTGGCACAGCGAGTGCTCAGAAGATGATGGAGAAAGTGGCAAGGAGCTGAAAAGAGAATAGGATGAACACCAGCTCTTTTTTCCTGACAAGGGAGATTTTAAATTTATTTTTTAAAACAAATTATGGCTGCATGCAGTATTACCGGATGTTTTAAGCAGATGAAATGATGGGAGAAATATCCGACAGTATAATTGCTTTACTTGTGAGTATTCAAGTAGAGTGTTTAGCCGCCAGTTTTTACAAGTGAAAAAAATGAAATGCCTACCAAAGCCATTTCTCCTCTCCTGGAGCTTCACAGGGGGTTGGAATTTTCAGAGGTGAAAAGAAGAAACCAGGACTGCTTCCTTATTTTTGTTTTGTTTTCAATCTTTTTGCTTCTTCATAGTTTTCAATATTGCTGAGAAATTACATGAGGTCAAATTCAGAAATGAAGCAAAATTTTATGTAAGATACTTGACACCAAAACTTCATCTGGCTGTCACAGAAGTCATTAGGAACTATATAATCTTCTTAAACTCCCAGAAAGGACTGAGATTTTCATGTGCACGCATAGGACCAATCTGCCACTGGCGCATAGCCAACTTATATAAAGATGATTTAAAGATTTACATTCTGAGAAGCCAAAGAGGAGATGCAAAAGTCTGAATTCTTGTCACTTCTCAAATGCAGACCTACCTATGACTTACGTAACTGGAAGATGATACTAGGGAATTTATTTCTGCCTAAGAAAAAACGAGTTTACAGAACACCACCTTACATAGTCTTAGTAAGGCATTGCTCCAGCAATCATTTCGCAAAACTTTGGCTCACCAGTGCCAATCTCTAACTTTTATTTCTTGCCATTCCTTGCAAAACATACATGTAAAGAATAACTTAGGGGTTACCTACTCAGGTGCGTAATGAATGGCAGATCTACCACCATCATATATCCAAGGAGGGTTTTATTTTACCCTTCTGAATGGAATTCATCTAGAGAAGAAAGTTGAAGAACACTCTAGAAAACAGCACAGGCTCTAATAATCACTTGTTTTTCAAGTTTTATTCATTTTACTCACCATAACACTAATTTCCATCAATGTCTGTTGTTCCAACATGATTGGTTCTTATTAGATTATTTTAGATTTTTTAATTAGATTTCAACTTTTTCAGAAGCATTTTTCTCTCTTTTCTCTCCTATCACCAACATCAATGAAAAATGGGAGAAAACCCTTTGTATCCGTAATTTGAAATTACATTGTGAGAAGTACATGGGAGAATAATTTGTGAAAGCAGCTTGTTAGAAGTGGACGAATAAACAGTTGTGCAGATAAATGGGGAAAAACTGTGATATAGGTTCCATGCATTTTTTCCCTTTATAAGTAAACTGGAAATCTACTTACTGTAAATTGAGAAAGTGCTGTCATTATAAAAAGGATCAAGAAAAATGTTTCTTAAAGAGTGATCAAATTTTAAATTTGCAGTCAAGTATGTAAGTACCACATTAGTTTAGTTATTTAGGATTTAAAATTACATAAAATTTCCCAGAAAAAAAGTTGACTTTCTGTTAAAGTACTCAGTGTCAACATTTGCCACCTAAGCACCAAAACTTTTCAGATTCTGTTCATTTTCCTGTCTTAGAAAAGGGATCTAAACAGGTCAAGGTTTGTGTTTTGCAAAATCCTTTGTGATAATTTTAACTAGGGGACAAGAAAGTTCATAGTTTTGGCCCGTTGTGAACATTATTTAAAGCTTATTCAAAATGTAAGCGTTCACTGATCCTCATTGAGTATTTTGATGATTCCAGTTTAGGCATTACACAACACCGAAACACAGCACCACTTGGGTTACTCAGAGTGCCAGTATGAGGCCTTTAAGCTCACTATACAGACAATGATGTGAAATACACCACCAAAACAAAATTCACGTATTCCAACATTTTCAGGTGCAATCACTACGAACAATAACACGACAGGGTTTCTGATGCCAAAGCGCGGCATGAGTAGCCTATAGCTACTACTTACGGGAAACACTAAGTGCAGGGTTCCTGAGCTGGATATAAGTGTGTGTGCTTGGGATCCTGAGTGTTGGGCTCTGTCAGTTAGCCCCTGTCTCAGGAGAACTCGCTTCCATTGCTGATATTTCTGTTTCCAACTCTGAAAAAGAAGGAATCAGGCAAAAGTCTAGGATGTTGCGTGGTATGGAAAGCATCGTCAAGAACTGAGAAAAAACTCTTTACTTGATTGCCGAAAGTACATATATTTTTAAAAAGACAACCAAATGTTTTAGAAATATAATGTGATAAACAAAGCTATGTTGGCAATAAGACACATAATACAACCTAAAAATTTTCCTTTTTCCAGTTCTTGTGATTTACAGATGTACATATATGCAACCTGCAATTTGCACTTTAATTACCATCTGGAGAACCTATATGTTCCAAAGTGACTACCACAACCTGACTCAGGCTGAGTAGAGGGTACATTGTTTAAGTTCTCAATGAATTTACAAGATCATGTTCATCCTCCATTTAAGAATATATTAGAACTCGTCCCTTAATTACAACATTCATATTGATCCATGTTGGTGTGCTCTGTGAACAATTTTGTAATAGATCAGCCACAAACTCTGGAACCATTATACAATCCATTAAAAATTGCCTACATCTTTTCCTCCTACTGCAGGCCTATGCCAGGAAGGGAGACCAGAATTGTTCCCCTCAGTGTTAGTCCTGCACCCTCAGGAGCGATGCTCTTTTGTGCATAATAACTGTGTGAGAAGAACACTGCACATCAAAAATTACTAAAGGATAACAGGGAAGAATCAGTGTAATATAAACTTGTGCCATAATATTTCTGTGTTATGTCAATACATAAAAAGAGAATCTTAAAATGCTAGTCTAAAAATAGTTTGAAGTACCTCATAAAATTAGCATCCCTACCAAGTGTTTATGACATCAAACCCCAGATCTAATAACACCGTTGTTAAAGGAGGCTGTATACTTAGGATATTATTTACAGAGAGAAAAGACTAGTTCTATTTTTATGAGAAAGGTGTTTTTCTTGTTCAGGACAGCAGCTGATTATCATCCCACAACTTTTGGGCTGTGTCAGACAATTAAAGAGGCCTGATGCTATACTTTGTGCAGCCCTGAAATCATTTGCATTTGTTTTGTAACTACATTTCTATGCAAATGTACAGCATTCGGATTAACATCAGCAGGTTTAAATCCACTAAGTAGAGACACTTTCTGAGACTTTGTCAGAGGGAAAGGATTAGAAGATTTAAGCTTGACTGAAACTGTGGTGGAGTATAACTCACCCGAAGAAGTTTCAGGAGTTTAAAAAGTCACTTTTCCCCCCCTCCCCTGAACTTTTCCTTCTACTCAAAAAAACATTTTCTGTACCTTGTGAGACATATAAATGTTTTCTTTTCTTTTTTTTTATTGTCATTATTATTAATCCTTTACATGTAATTATTTCTGTTTACATTGTGAAAGCTTATCATTTGTCTGTGCACACCTATACCCAAGTTGAAGTAACTTAGAAGGGACGACACACACTCATCTAGATTCTCTTCCTAAACTTGCTTATTTCCAGAACTCTGCTCAAATTCACTGTTCATCTCTCACCTTTTTACAAAACACATTTGTGATTTCAGGAAGTATTTGGCCATTGATGGCTTGTTCAATCCAGGGCAGGGTGAGCAATCACACAGGTACAATCAAACACAATTTTCTGTTAGTCAAAAGCGCAATAAGAATTCTCCCTGGCTACCAGCCACCAATTCCCATCTTTATCCATTTTATGAGGATCTTTAATCCAGATCATTTCACATGAACAAAAGCAGCACAACTAAACAGACAACAAACAGGAGCACAGATCTGGGAATGTGTGACTATAGCAGAGGATCCAGGAAAGCCAGATTGGCTGTAGGAGGAGGAACATACACACACATACACCTACACACTAAAAGGTATCTGTGTGTTAAGTACAGGGAATGGAAACAATTTCTTGCTCTCCTCTGCTTACTAGAAAATTTTTAACTCAATCCAAATAACCACAAAAATACAACAGGTTCAGATCTTTCTTATCCTGGGGCAGCACTAACTTATAGTTATGGAGACCATAATGGACCAGAGTCTTCACAGTCAAAGGTGACACAGGCCACAGAACATCGTCTTGCACTTCTCACCTTAAGTATATTTTTGAGTTGAAAATTTTGAAAACTCAGTGACAAAGGATCCATAATATTACTGTAAAATCTCTGCAAGTGTTTAATAACTTTCACTACTAAAATGTGAGCTTTATCTTTAGATTGAATCAATCTAATTTTGTCCTATTGCTTTAAATTATTTCACCAGAGAATGACAACATCACAGTCATAGCTGCCCAGATACCAATGCCAATACACTGTGAGTTCTTCCACAGCAGTGAAGAGTTAGTGCAGGGATGTGAAAAGGAGAGGTTCACTTCCAGGCAAGGTGTCACTAGCAGCACCCTTGTGCCTCAATCTCTCCTGCCCACATCTTCTGTGTGTATCTGGCTCCTTTCCTTCTCTCTTTTCTCCACTCTGTGTCTTCTGTGCCACCTGGTATTCATATAGTTCCAGGGAAAACTTTGTTGTCTTCTTGGCCTGTATCTACCTGCTGTCATGCCTTGAAACCTGTGATTGACCTCTGCTAAAGCTCAGACCTCACTTCTGCCTATAGCCCACATGCAAATTCTCAATGCAGCTCCCCTTTCCCTGTGTCATATCTCATAATCCTGATCAGTAACCAACAGGGGGGAAAAAAGCACCACTCATCAGCTTTATAATAGATAGAATAGAATAGAATAGAATAGAATAGAATAGAATAGAATAGAATAGAAACAGAAACATTAAGTGCTAGAAAGTCCAGTTGCTCATAAAAGGGAAAACAAATTGGAGAAATTAGAATCATAGAATGGTTAGAGTTGGAAGGGACCTTAAAGATTATCATGTTCCAACCCCCCTGCCATGGGCAGGGACACTTCTCCCTAGACCACGTTGCTCAAAGCCCCATCCAGTCTGGCCTGTAACACTCCCAGGGATGGGGCTTCCACAACATTTTTGGGCAAGTTGTTCCAGTGTCTCACCATCCTCACAGTAAACAATTTCTTCCTGATATCTAATCTAAATCTTCCCTCTTCCAGCTTAAAACCATTACCCCATTTCCTGTGACTAGACTTCCTGACAAAGAGTCCCTCTCCAGCTCTCTTGTAGGTGCCCTTCAGACACTGAAAGGCTGCTATCAGGTCTCCCTGGAACCTTCTCTTCTCCAGGCTGAACAGCCCCAGCTCTCTCAGCCTGTCTTCATAGGAGACGTGCTCCCTCTGATCATCTTTGTGGTCCTCCACCGGACCCACTCCACCAGGTCCGTGTCTCTCCCCTGCTGAAGACTCAAAAATTGGTCACAGTACTCTAAGTGAGGTCTCACGAGAGCAGAGTAGAGAGGTAGAATCACCTCCTGCGACCTGCTGGCCACACTTCTTTTGATGCAGCCTAGGATGCGGCTGACTTTCTGGGCTGTCAGTGCACACTGCCAGCTCATATTGAGCTTCTCATCTGTGAGCACTCCCAAGTCCTTCTAGTCATTCAACACCCAACCTGTATTTGTGCTTGGGATTGCCACATCCCAGGTGCAGGACCCTGTGCTTGGCTTGGTTGAACTTCATGAGA
>VXBW01006646.1:2163-80984 GCA_013400375.1 Thinocorus orbignyianus | reverse complement strand
GATGTCCTGGGCCAGATTTATTCCTGTCTGGACTTTAGCTTGCCTAATCTGGTTCCTGGCCACTTGACAGTTTCCCTACATTCCACCCGATCTATCCATCCTTGCTTCCACCCTCTATAGGTCTCGTTTTTGCTTTTGAGCTTATCCGGGAGCAATTTGTTTATACATGCAGGCATCCTTGCTTTTTTGTCTGACTTCCTCTTTGTTGGGATGCACCTCTCCTGAGTCTGGAGCAGGTGATCCTTGAATACTAACCAGCTTTCTTGGGTCCGTCTCCTCTCCAGTACTTTTTCCCATGGTACCCTGCCAATCAGTTCCCTCAAGAGTTCAAAGTCTGCTCTCCTGAGGTCTAGGGCTGTGAGCTTGCTGCACACCCTCCTCGCTGCCCTCCCTCCTTGCTGCCCTAAGAATCTTGAATTCTACCATTTTGTGATTGCTGCAGCCAAGGCTAACCTGGAGTTTGACATTCCCCACCAGCCTCTCTTTGGTGGGAAGGATGAGGTCCAGCACTGCTACTTTCCTTGTTGGCTCCTCTACCATTTGAAGAAGAAAGTTGTCATCGACATATTCCAAAAATTAGGGTAATAGAAATCATTCTTCTCTGTCTTAACCATTTTTATGCATTATTGGTGGCTAAGAACTCTTGAAAGCAATGTGTGTTGCCGACAAAGATGTAGTTTGACTTATTTACATTTTCTCTCAGAATTATTAACTTTGTAGGTTTCATGAGAGCTGTAGAGTCACGATACAGGTTTTGCAAGTGTAGTGACATGTCTACAAAGTTACAATCAGATAGAACTCAGTTAATGAGAACGGGTTTGTCAAATGCCTTTGGCATTGTCATAAAGAGCTAGGCTGCACACCTTAAGCATTGCAGACCTGCATTTCATTTTGCCCTTAGTGGGAAGATACATTGTGCTTGTAGTCTTTTGATTAAGACACACATATGAGCTGCAAAAGTGGCAGGATTTACCCCTCAGAGAAGAGAGGATGCAATTTCTTCACAACTGATGCCACAGCTCAAGAGAACAGAATGCCAGCACAAGACACAAGGTATTAGATCTTCTCTTCAGCACTTGCATTGCCCTTTCATTTAGCCATTCTGGGCATTTGTTTTAAGTTGGGCACTGTTTAAGGTGAACCAGAACATTGCTTTGCAGTTGTGAATGTTACAGCACTTCATTGTAGTTAGACACCAGGGCATGCAGTAAGAAAAACATTCCAGATGGATTTTACTTTGAACATTGGAACATGGAATTATTCCTTTCTCGCCTGACAAAGGAAAATATTTTTTGCTCTCTCAGGACATGAAGAAAAATTACTTATCTGCAAAGACAAACAGAAACATGAGTTCTGATTGTAATGTGATAGACTGGATAGAGTTGCTCTGCCTCATCCATGACAGCATTTCCCAGCCCCATACTTTTCATTTTGGAAAAGTGTTTGTGTGAACCTGCTTGTACAAATCCCTGGGAGTAAAATAGTTTTACATTTCTTCTAAGTGAGCTCAAGCATAAGCAGACACAGGCCCTCCCATGTTTTCATTACATGGCTACAGAGTAAAGACCTAAAAGCCAATGTATCAAAAATTAAGCTTTTTTTCTTCTTTTTTCGTCAGCTTCCTTTTCCTTATACATAGCCCTCTGGATGTCCTCAGAACTACTAGCTGCAACACAAAGGATATGGAATGAACACAAGTCCAGGGCCTTGGGAAACCAAGTAGAAAGAAAAGATTAGTGAAAACCCAGTCCTTTTTACTACAGTTTGTACTTGTGACTCCTTAAAACGCCAGCCTCATACAGATAGGTTCTTCTCCATGCTTGGGGTGTAATTCTCTTGGGTCCCACATGCTTGCTCTGCACATTCATTTCTTGTCTTCAAGATATTTTGGCAGCTATAAGCTGTGGTTTATACTGGATAATTACTGGAGTGGAATTATCTAAAGGTCCACAAGGAGATGAAAGTGGAGGTGGGGACTTACCCACCTAATCTAGCCATGCTTTCTGAGAGGGATAAGAATTTAACTCACAGGTGTTACAGTCAAAACTGGTCTCCATGTTTGTGATGACGGAGCAGGATCTTCAGCGCAAGTCCTCCTTTCCCTGTAGGAGGAACATCCAGCTGGCACAATCTTAGATGCTTCAAAACAGTTTGAGATCCAATTATGAGATGATGAAAACACTTAGGGGACATACAGGATGTCTGATTTCAAGGAATTATCTCCTCACGGGTAAAATGACCTGTGCTTTTTTGTAGAGAGAATAATGTCATCTCTATAATTTAATTAAATTGCTATTTCCCCACACACTTACATTACATTATTTAGAAGGAATATGTATTGATAGATTTCCTCATTCACCCAGGACAGAGCATGTTCCTGGAGAGCAGGTGGCTGGCCCTCAGCTGTCCCTGGGAACCCACCCAGTCAGAAAACCCCCTCCAGCACCTCGCCAAAGAGATCCCCCCCAGCAGTGGCTGCATCAGTGAACTGCAAGATGAACTTTGGATGACTGAAGAGCAAAACATGTTGGTCTTTTAATCCAGCTGCTAAAGTTGGATTGCTGCCCCTTGCCTAACCATACAGCTTCCAACCCCATCCCTGTTCAGCTCAGTTCCTAGCCTGGTTGCATTTAAACTGCGTAAATTATTTTCTCTCCGTAACGCCACTGTAAGCACGCTGCTGTTTACTAGGTCTTCGCTGTGTTCTCGCCAGGCTTTGAACTTTAATGTCTCATGCTGATATATGTGACATGATGAGTGCTTTCTATATTTAATTATGAAAAAGATATTTCAGATACTCTGGTTGCAATTTTAGTTTTGGCACTTGATAATCCTCCCAGGGCAGACAGAGTGCTTTTGGAAGTGAAAAAGAAAAGGAAGTGCATTCGTACCTTAAACTGATTTCTCGAAAGTGGTAAAAAGAAAAGTTGCATCCCAAAAATAGGCTCTCCCATCAAAATTCAGCCAGTAAGCATGCTGGAAGCAGTGCTACCCCTCTATGGAAGGCCAGATGTCTCAGCCTAAGATATAAATTTGCTGAAAAAGCAGAGAGATGTGGTTTATCTCTTACACTTCAGGAAAGGCAGCGAAAGGCCCTAGAGACCAAAACCAGCTCTGTGTGGAAGCAACTGCAAGGACAGTGTCCTCGTCACTACCTCAGACTGCAAATCTAAATCAGCCTAGGAACATTTCAAAATATGATAGAGCTGCTGCTCTCACACTTGTTTCCTTAAAGTTTATGAACAAAAACCCTGTAGTGTGACTCATACTAGCCTTACTCGTCATCCCTATCAGAAATCATGTCATGAGTTAAAACCACAGTCAGGACCTTCATCTATGCATTTTTGTTAGAAATCTAATGTTAAGAACCTAATCTATGTTTTAAATTTGTTTATCGTCAAGTCATCTGACATTTGTGGATATCAGGAAAACTATGACACCACTTAATTCAATAGCATTGCAACTACCCATATACTTTTCATTTAGTCACGTGTTGTGTACTCATTCAGGCGTGTCCCCTGCAGACAACATTTAGCTATGATTTCTGAATTAATCATTTACAGCTCTCCAAGGTAGGCTTTGAAGAAAGAGTTGCTCGTATCTCAAAGGTCAACACAAGGCAAGGTTATGCACCCAGGGCTAAAGCTCTAACGTTGTTAATTGCACACCCAGCATGTCTAAACCAGATTATTCCCCCAATAATTGGTCAGTTGTAGACTTAAATTAACTTTGTTTTACTGTGTGAGATAATTCTTGAAACAGTAGCCAGAAAAGTTTGTCTGAGTTTGGTAGAAAAGTGAAGATCCAAAGACTGGGTTATTCTGTCCAAGGCCACTGATCTACAGGCTGAAGCTGAGAGTGAGGCACAGCACTGCACAGCACTTCTTAAAAATCCAAATGAAACACCAGACCCAGGCCATTTACCAGGAAGGGTGACCAATACCTTTCTGTTGTCACAGATGAAAAGCCAGAAAGATTAGATCAAAGAAAAGACATTGCTTTTAACAGTGAAATAAAACTAATCACAGCCTGGTAACACAGCAGCTCTATGTCACCACTATTCATCTTGGAGAATATCTGATCAGTGACTGGCATTATTCAAAAAAAATGAGTTGCAATGAATTTTGCAAATACAGGAAATAGATTTTGCATCTGCAAGTGCTGATTGATTAAGCTCTTTCAAACTGTTATGGCCCATTTACTGCAGTATTGCTGGGCAAAATAAGAATATATCTGAAACCATCTGAAAGAGCTCGGGGCGAAGAAGAGGTCTGCAGCTCTACACAGGTCTGTGGGACTGTGCAAGTTACGTGTCACCTCTTCTCTAAACTAGTAGTTTGATCTCAGTTGGGTCCAGGCCAGCCCCAAAGAATCCAGGCTTCCCCAAACACCTGCTCCTCTCTTCTGCAGCCATGCAGCAGTCCATATCTATCTCCAGTTCAGGAAAATCATCATCAGTAAAAACCAATCCCTGTCACACTGTGTTCTCTTGTGTCACTTCCATCTGACAATGACAACTAGGAAATGGCATGTGCGCCGTTAGCCTGTAATTAGAATCTGCCATTGCTGTTCAGACAGAGAAAGTACACAGGGAGGAAGTTTGTGCTGTCCCTCAGGGGAATTTTAGCTAAACAAGGTGACTAAATGGAAAACTCACCTAACATCCCATAGAGTGGGTTTCCTTTATCTTTAGCACTTGGGATTCACAGCCAGCTTTCAGCATCAATTCTCTTTTCACAGGCATTTCCCAAAAAGTCTTGAAGGGTTCAACACCATATAATATAAATCAAGGTTTTAATATCATTTTAATATTCTACAGCTACCTTTCTTCAAGGAGTTTATGATGTCGTTTGTTACACACCACTAGAAATCGGTGTTGTTTGATTATAGCCAGCTGCACACATGGAAACAATTTTTCATCATTCTTGGAAATGAGTAACTGTGATAAGGTCTTTAGAAGACATTCGAATGTGACCTATTTTTGGCTCACATAACATTCTGCTCATAGCTTGATTTTATCTCTGCACAACTAATGAACTGCTAGCTCTAGGCCTTGAAACTGTTCGTTCAAGCCCATCTGAAAACATAGCCATCACTGATCTTTTCTTCTAAGCTCTGAAGATCTTCATAACTCTTCTCATTAATGGGTTACATTTCAGAAAAGTAGCATTTCCTTTTTCTTGAAAAAAGATCCTATAAGAAGCAGACATTATACATACTATTAGAGATACACATAGATGGAAACCATCATTCAAACAAATGTAAACCATATAGTTTCAACTGTGAGTAATAAGTGAATTATTACCTTGGATGTGAAGATTGATACAGATGATAGCTGGCAGTGCATTCATTTAATTTGCTGAATCATAGCTAACCTCTATAGCTTGAAGAAGGAACAACCAACTCTTTGTAATCAATCCAGTGCGTTAACTGAAGTTAGCAAATAGTCGTAAATACTCTATATACATATATGAGGTCATCATTATGCAAAACACAAAAGCAAACAAAAAGAGAGAGATTAAATTTGTTATCTTTACCTCCTTAGAAATTCATCACCTTTATCTATATTCACTGCCATAGGCTCCCTTGACAATCAATAGAATAAATTCCATATGTAAATTGTCATCATCATCATGTTACTTAGAATGAGATGGCACGTTGAGAGAAATATTTATATGCCTATCCTTTAGACCTTTAAGTTAGTTGAGACAGATCCTAGCTTTAGAACACTGTGTAAGGAGAAAAGGGAGCCATACCCTTCTCAGTGTTGTCCAGTAGAAGGGTAAGAGGCAATGGGAACCAACTGAAACACAAGAAATTCTGTCTGACTGCAAGCAAACATTTTTTATTTTTTTTTTATTGTGTGGTGGTCACACACTGTAATAGGCTACCAAAGAAACTAGTTGAAATCCCCATTCTTCCCATTCTTGGACATGGTCCTGGGCAACTTCTTCTAGCTGACCTTGCTTGAGCAGATGCCGTGAACTAGATGACTTAGAAAGTTTCCTTCCACCATTGACGATCCTATGATTCTGTGATACATTGCAAAGTTTCATTAAATAACTGCTGTATTTCACTTTGAAATCAGTTTTGTGCTATGAGCTTGATTAATAGCATAGTTGGGACTATGTGAGAATGAGTTTTCTGCTAGATATATTTCTAAAAAAGAGAAACCCCAAAAGAAATCTGTCTCAGCAAATGTAAATAGTAGTTTGATAGCTAACAATTACTAAGACAATATGCAAAGAACAGCCAAGCTCTTTTAATATCCACATGAAGTGTTATTGTATAGGGGACTTGAAAGCAGACTAGAAACAGTGGTTAACTCCCCCCACATTTGGAAACAGAGCTATCAAAATCTAACATAACGGTACAGTGATACTGCTGTCAATTTGATACAGTCGTCTTTCTTTTCCTTTTTATAAGGAAGAAGAAATAAATTATGTAATAGACAAACTGATAAATTACAATTTCTGACATTTTTGACATCCTTATAATATTAAGAAAGGACAAAATATGATGAGAATGAATGCAGAACTATCTCCCTTCATTTAGCTGACACGTTGAGTCATTCATTGTAGTCACAAGTAGTCTCTTTTTGCACTATATTACCGTATCAGAAAACTTCTTGGATGAAACACGACAACATTCTTGACTTGACTCTACCCAGTGCTTTTTTGTGACTAGGTTTCCCAATTTACTTCTTCTACCAAATGAAAGGCTTGAGTCATGGGAGGAATGTGGGAATGCATTAATTAATGATTTCAGGTAGAATAGCTTTACTAGTCACTGTAGTCAATCCAGTCAGTAATTTCAGGTACACTGAGCTTCAGCCTGTCCACTTTGACACCATTTCAAACTTTAAAATACACTCTGTGGCAAGTGGACTGATTAATTTAAAAATCTTTGCTGCCACCATGGATTTTGTCTGTAGATTATACATATATGTAGTTTAGCCTTTAGGAGCCTTTTAGCTGTTGCCCTCCAAACATCTACTAATTAATCTAGTCAAATAAATGCAAGAACACTCATAGGGCAATATTCATATTTATCTGAGGCAAAGATTCTCAGAGTCAAAGCAAGGGGGAAGAGGGATAAATTCAGTTCAGAATCAATGAAAGACAGAGGAAAAAAGCCCACAAAACACCCAATACCAAAACCCAAACAAGCCCCAAAGAAACAACAGACAAAAAACCCCATACCTCTTACAGCCAGTAACGACAAAGGGGAAAAAGAGGTGGAACCAGTTAACCAGCTAAAGAAGCATAACAACCAACACTGTAAAAAAGTGACATTAAAACCTCTGTTGCTCAGGAACAACATGGCCCATTTGGCAACAGTGAAGTTTATTGGAGTCCTGCACCTGGGTTAGGGCAACCCCCAATGTGTATACAGCCTGTGGGAAGAAGGAATTAAGAGCAGCCCTGACAAGAAGGACTTGGGGGTTCTGATAGATGAAAAGCTGGACATGACCTGGCAACATGTGTTTGCAGCCCAGAAAGCCAGCCATATCCTGGGCTACATCAAAAGAAATGTTACCAGCAGGTCGAGGGAGGTGATTCTGCCCCTTTACTCCACTTTAGTGAGATCCCACCTGGAGTACTGTGTCCAGCTCTGGAGCCCTCAGCACAAGAAAGACATAGATCTGTTTGAGTGGGACCAGAAGAGGGACACAAAAATGATCAGAGGGCTGGAGCACCTATGCTATGAAGAAAGACTGAGAGAGCTGGTGTTGTTCAGCCTGCAGAAGACTCAAGGGAGACTTTATTGTGGCCTTTCAATATGTAAATGGGGCCAAAATTTTTAACAGAGCCTGTTGTTAAAGGACAAGGGGTAATGGCTTTATACTAAAAGAGGGAAAATTTAGACTAGATAGAAGGAAGATTCTTTTTTTACAATGAGGGTGGTGAAACTCTGAAACAGTTTGCCTAGAGAGGTGGTAGATGCACCATCCCTGGAAACATTCTAGGTCAGGTTGGACAGGGTTCTGAGCAACCTGATCTAGTTGAAGATGTTCCTGCCCATTACAGGGGTNGCTGTGACGTCACCACGCCCACTCCCGGTCGTGGCCCCTCTCCTCCCCGGCTGGCTCCCTGCTGCCCCTGGGCCTGGCACACATGGGGTGGAATAGCTGTGCCGGAGAGACACAGGGGAGAATCAACCCCGTCCCTGCTGGAAACCAGGACATATTTTATTTCTTGAAGTCTTTTCTTGCCTGGTGGTTCTGTAATTTACATCTAAATAAAAAATTAAGTAGCAGGCAACACTGAACAGGTCCAAAGTCCTCCCCTGTTAGCACAAGATGCTAAGCAAAGAATGGCAGGAGAGTAGCTCTGTGGGAATGGTCATTCACAGGTAATCATGATGTGGCTTACAATTCCTTTCCTCCGACTTGCAGTACTACAACCTATTTTAACAAACAAAATCTTTATTCAAGCTCTGTTCAACGTTCCATGACGAGGTTCCTAACAGCCAATGTCCCTCTGGAAGCAAATGTGGCTTCTGATTGATACAAAGTCTGATTCTTCTGATGATTCAAATATGAGAATTTTTCTATTTTTAATGAGCAAATGCTTTGAGGACCACAAGAGCATAAACACAATGCAAACGTCTGCTTTGTCTTCAAACTGCAGAGTGTAGGAAAATTTGCTGTTATGAATTATTATCTGTTTATTAATTATGACTTACACCAACAAGGAGACACTTTCCATAATATGGATATGTTTTAAAGAATGAAGGACCTAAGTATAAAAGTATTAAATGTCTGCTCTCCACTTCATTCTCAGAGGTGGTTTTGACCACTTATTCCCTGCCTTCCATATCTACTAGTGGTACATTTTATCTGTCCCTCTAAGTGAAGCTGTGCAATCCTTCTTAAACTTTTTGTAACTCTAATGCATCTTTCTTCACTTTATTTTTTTTTATATATATTCCTTAAAAAAAAAAAAAAGTTAATAATTTCATTTCAAGTGGAATAGAACATCCTGTGCAACACAAAGTGACATTTTTGGGTGTTTTGCTTCGTCAAGTAAAATTTAATTTTTTTATTCCCTTTGATCTGTACTAGTTTTATTTTTATTTATACATTCTACTGCTGAATCAATAAAATCAATTACTCTTCTTGGCCTAGTTTCATTTGCAAAGATTTTACTGCTTCCTTCTATCAAAGAAGGGGTTTCCAAAGCACTGGAGCACTATCACTGTTATCAGAATTTCAGACATCATCCGTCATCTTTTAACCTTTTAGCTGGCAATACTGCAAAAGTAATACCATTTTATAGTCAGTTACAGTCTCATGAGGGCACAGTTTGGGAACAATCACTTCAAAGGTAGACAGCATTGTTTCTGAACACAGTTCCCAAAGCAGATGACATACCTACCTATCATTTCAGCAGGAAAAACAGGAGCTTTGTGGCTATTGAATATTCTGGGCCTGATCTGAACACAGGGTAAATAAGAACAATTTCACTTGATGTAAAATAGAGAGCTTTTGGAATATTCTAGCCCTGATGCAAATGGGTGAAGTTATGCTGAAGAATTGTAAAAGGCTTAAGATGACCTTTAATCTTTATGGGTTAATCCAAATCTGTTTTTAATTTAGGAATGCTATATCTCTTTATTTTACAGATGAGAGTTTCAAGCCTACTTAGCCTGTAGATCTGTTATATAGAAGGACCCATGTCCAGTTGATGGCTTATACCACCACAGCCAAAGTGTAATAAAGCCAATATTTTGCCCAGCCATCAAAATTTAGTCACATGCTGCTTAATCTTACAAGAGAATACACGCTGTATTTTGCTACCTAACATCCACCCAATAGCCAAACAGCTGGGAGAAATCACTGCAAAGATTCAGGTCACAAAAGGACAGGTCCAATTGCATGGCAGGGTAGAGTTGCACCAACAGAAAAAAAGCCCTAGGTGCAGAGGGTATTTGAGGCTCCTTTCTCTGATCTAAGGGACAATAGATGTGCCTTAGTGAGGACAGGATTAATAGTCAAACATCCCATACCCCCTGCTATAAGACACAATGGAATTCATACGAGAAGAAGAGTGCCCCAAGCTGAATTTTCCAGGGATGGGATGGGATATGATTCTTCTTCTGGCTGGGTGCAGAAGAGGGCATTGTAACTGCTTTTGAAGTAATGAATGGTGCATCTAACCAGCTGGAGAAGGCCACCTGCATGCCATGCGCTGGGAGACGTGGAAGTACTTGGGGAGTAGTTAATAACTCCTTGGATTGACAGGGCCAGATTGTGCAGCTTTTTGGCAAATGGTGGCTTCAAAGAGTAGATTTGTATTTACTCTCAAACCAAGACAAGAGCAACTCTGACTTATGCATGCATGTTTCTCTGCGAGTGCAGACGTTGCATTTTATAAACACCCTCGTTGACTCATTTCAGAAGTGAGGCAGGGGTTTCTTCATTGTGCAGCTTGTGCCGTGTGCCAGCAGGATAGCATGAACTGAAGACAGTATTCTGAGTAGCCTAATACATTCTTGCTGTTGTAGTTAACTTTCAGTACAAAGCAGGAGGAAAACAAAGGGCTAAAGAAAGGAAAATTCAGAAAGACCTACAGTCCAGGGAACCTGAAAGGGATTAACTTGGTCTCCCAGGCATGATTTGTTATGCTGATCTGAGAATAAGACAATGTGGGGCTCTGGTAGCTGCCGACTTGCTAAGCCCCTTGGAAGTCTGCATTGGCAAATATCACATCTCTTCCTGAATGACTTGCTCCATCTGTGTTTGCTGGTGTCCACATTGACAGCTGCCTGCCACCTTGGCAAGAAAGGCGATGCAATTTGAGAACCTGCAGTGGATGTCTAGCGCATGCATACACAAAAGCCCACAGCCTTTAGGCTAACAAAGCCTGTTAGCTAGCCACTCCAGTAAATAAAGAAGTCCATACATCCCAGTATATAAACTAATTCCAAAATCATTAGGAGTGCTTGAATCCATTAACAGAGTGGTGCCTGAAGAGGCGTTTGCTCAGACAAGGTAGTGTGAAGACCTGAAGACTTCCCTATGCATTAACTCCTACTTAGGAGATTCAGATTTGGAAGGTATATAACATTTGTATTAAAAGAAGGGAGAAGCATCAATCTGTCTCACTCATGATCTACATAGAGTTGATGTTCCATAGGGTTAATAATTAGCTTTCATTTTAGTAACTTTGTCAAAGCACAGAGAGTATAAACTTCTTGCTATGAATGCATATCAGTGAGTACATAACAAGAGCATCATAATCATAGGAGGTAAAGAATAAAGCAGTGAACAAGGAAAGAATAAAGAACTGATAATTCCACCCATTGCTACTCATCCATTTGAGTTAGAGAGGAGCTGCTAGCAAGAAGTACAACAGCTAGTAATTCTGTTATATTCATATAAATCCTCCAGAAAGACAGAAAAATATTAATACAAATGCTGTTTAATGGAATCAAAATACAAATTCCTGCTTATTTGTGATCAGCCCGGACACCCTTTATTCAGAAATAAGGATACCATAAGAGGTTTTCTATGGAGGTTATTTACTGTTTCCCGGATATTTACTATATATTTTCTTTTGCGTCACTTTAGCTTTGTATGGTTACAGACTCATACATTAGGCCTAAGTTTTCTGACAGGATTTTAAAGAGGTGAAAATACCTCATACAACAACAAAAACCATCATGGTTTCATTTTGCCTTCAGGTTCACGCATTGAAACCAACTGAAGCCTCAGGGTAGAGAAATTTAGGTCACATTTGTGCAAAATAGTTCTGCTGCCACAGTTCTAGTAACTCCTGCTTGCATAACTGATATTTTCAAGAAAGCAAAGGAATCCATTTCTTAAAGAATATTTGTTCAAGAGATTAAAAAAAAAAAAATTAAAACCCAAAAGTTTTAGAAATCTTTCAAGTGGATTGTCCCAAGAGGTTCCAAGATGTTCAGGCAAGATGCCTGCAGTATTACTCACTGGCTCCCTCACCCTTAAGCACTCTGTGAGATGAAGCACTGACCTCGCTCTGTCCTGTGTGACAACCAGGTGACTTCCTCCAGAGGAACTGTGACTTCTGGAGGAACTGAGCACCCTGGAAGCAGTAGAGAGAGATCAAACCTTGGGTGTCTGCGAGCAAAATGTTTGCAGTTATGCCCAGCTTTGGGATGCTCTACAGAGGCTAAGGGAAACTGCTCACTCCCACCCACTCCAGAACACTGCTTTGGAGAATGTTAGTTCCAGCTCTTGGGGAAATAAAAAACCCACACAAACTGAGCAAGTTCATCCACACTACAAAGGCTGGCTTCAAACTATGATCTCTACTGAGAGAGGCTTCTGTAAAACCCACCAGTGATCAGACTTTACCTTCCAGCGCTTTCTGAGCCTCTTCTCCATTGCAGGGGCTATGTTTCTTTGCTACAGCTGGAAAAAAGACCAGTAAGATGCTGGTTTGAGAGGAAGCATAGCTGAGGCTGGGACAGTCAGTGCTGAGTCATCAGAAACATCAGTTTCTGACAGCCTTTTGTGCAGCTTCTTGGGTCAGGAGAGTGAATTTGGCCCACTATAAATACTGCATGGTAGGTTAGGTCAATACAGCTGCAGTAGTCCAGTTTTATGTGCTGCCTCTTAATAAATGACACTGCTCCAGTGGTTTTCAAACAGTTCAGCAGGAGTTCACCAACTTTCATCTTTGTCATTAGAACAGGCAACTTTATTTATGTAATTGTTTATTTGGGGGGTTGCATAATCCATCCCCCATACTCCCTCTACTCATGAAAAACTTTCAGACAATTTGCATAGCTAATTGACAAAATGTCGGCTTAGATAGTGTCTCATCCTTGAGCACTGCTTTGTTTAATATGTTTCCAATTCCTGTGATTACCTCCCTTAGGCACAAAGCTGAGTAAATAGATTGGCCTTTTACCATACCTTGAAGGTCAACTAATTCAGGGTCTGTCAAGCCACTGGGTGATATGGATTCTACAGCCAAGGATCCCTCACCAGTACAGCTTTCCTTTCTGCCCCCAGACATTCTTTATGTCTCCATAAAAATCCAGCTCTCAAGAGCTAGGCATAGGGAGGTTAATCCTTATTACTAGTGACACTGGAAAAAGCTTATGACAGATGCACAGTGGGTCCACTTTGGAAGACTGTGCATAACTGAGAGCATGGAAAGGATGTTTTGCACAGAACTGCCAGGAGGCTTAGAAACTGTATTAGAAAAAGGCTGTTTTTTTTCCCTGCATAGCTCATTTAATGAACCTCTGTGCCTCAGGGTAAGGGAATGTACAGTATTTGAGCAGATAATCTATGTGACGTAACAAATTAACCTCTGAAAAGAATCTCAATAGTTATGCAAAGCTGTATCTTGCTTTCTTTTGAATAACTAAACCCCACATCCCGAATAAAAACAAGTTCTTACTGTAAGATAGATGGCTCGTGCTCTGCTATTACACTTGGTAGCAAAAATAGCAATGGGAAGAATGAAAAATAATGTTTCCAGCTTAGTGAGATGTCATTGTATAATGCACGATGAATAAATGGGAAAGATACCTCTTCAGCCATCCTGCTTCCAAAAGGAAAGTTTTTATAGAATAAATTTATCTTTTAGTATAGATTTGTGCTACTAGTAGGGAGGGGATAAAGCCACAGAGTAGCTAGGTCGCATAGAATCGTAATTTGCAAGAGTCACTAAGTTGCAGGTTTGTGCTGTGATCTGACTAAAGCACTCCTGGAGATTTTTCACTGTCCTGTTGGGGCTGGACTGATGTCCTGAAGATTAGTTGGGGCTGCGTAATGCCCTAGTGCCTGCCTGAGCTGAGGGTGGGCACTGATTCTTCCCTCAGCAGCTGCTCACAAGGTGCCTGGACAGGTCCCTTCCATGCTTTTTGGCCCCTGGACCACTCCTCTTTGCTCCAAAAAGTGTCTTCAGCTTCACTCGCTGCATATACTGCTATGGAAGACAACAACATAGGACGTTTCCTGTGTTAAAGCCACTATGATCACAAAATGTCTAACAAAACCACAATAAATACACTTTGTCTCTACTCTAAGTGAATTCCTACCTTCCAAAAAGCCAAAATAGTTTAAATGTCAAAATAGGGTGCCCAAAATTTCATAAACAACCAGGCCTCAGGTTTTCTAACAAAAGTGAAAACAAAATGAACTGGAGCTGATTGATTACACAGGAAGACTTGCAGGGAAGAAGCTACATTCTTGGTTTATCAGCTGCTAGGATTGCATTAAGACTTTTTTACATCCTAGGTAAATAGTTTCATGGAGGCAGTTTTCTGGGCAGTAAGAAGAGTCTTACTACAGTTTTTGACTCAGATCAGCGAAGACAAAACTAGGCAAGAAAATAAAACAATGCTGATACCCAAGTGAACATTTAGTGTAAAATACAGAACTGTTCTCACTCAGCTCCCTTTAGTATTATTCAGATTTTCCAAAGATTAAAGTTTCATGCTTAGTGAAGAGTTCTCTTTCTAGTGTAACTGAGTTTAAGGTGTTCTATTAATTTCCATAGACATGGGAGTCTTTAGGAATTTCTTTCGGTTTGATATATCAAAAAAACCTTGGCCTTGTAATGGGTTTGTTTACTTTGAAAGTATTTTTGTGATAATTTCCTGATGAGGGCATGGAATAAAATGGACATTTTGTACCAAGTTAAACTAAATAATGCAAGAGAGGTAAATATAGTCAAGGTGATTGCACTCTGTGTCCTTCTCGACACACTGAGCAGGAGATCCTGCGCTTGGTTGCTGCTAAGTATCAGCTTTAGAGCAATGTATATTCTAGGGGACCGTACAGAGCAGTCACTTTACTGAGAATCAGAATCTCCCAAATGCAGCATGCTTTAGATCTGTGCTTCAGGGTATTATCTGTTCCTCATTAATTCCAGAGCTGAGGAGTCGTATGAATAACAGGTCTAAAGCATACAACAAAAATATGGAACAACTTAAAGTGAGGTGAGAAAGAGACATAGGTTTCAGTAATCAACTTAGCTTCCACTTTTAGGCATATACTTTTAGACAAGACTACTTGCTCCCTAGCTCATGAGTAATCCTATAGAATGTAAGTCTTTGGAGGGCAAATTATTAAAAGTTACACAGCAGTAGTAAATAACAGCTGCAGGGGACCTGAGGAGTGGCAGAGGAGTTGGACTTTAACCTTGTCACTCCTTCAAGAATGATTGTTCCTTGTCCTGACCTTGAACTAATGTGATATTCTGAAGGGAGAAATTCCAAGTTTGTGGAGAAAAAGGAAACATTTCTCTGGCAGATTATTTTGTTAATAGCAGCTGTCTGATACTGCTGGGATACTTGGAGTGTCCCGGTAAGTCCCAACAGAGAAGTCTTAAAGGGCAGAGGACAGGTGAGGTGATTAGATTTGTATATCATCACATTTCTGATGTGGCTGTCTTCTTTGGGCATTTGCATATTTCATCTCTCTGATCTCTAATTAGACCTGGAACCAGAACTCCAAATGCAAATATGCCTCTGCTGAAAGCTAGGGTCTGTATCCGGCCAGAAGAAAATGTTGCCTCTCAGTCTCACCTCAAGTATAAACATGCACATGCAAGAGCAATTACAATGTAGAACAAATCTCATTGGAGGAAGAATTTCTTAATTTGTGCTGCAGCCTAAACAATCACCAAGCGAACACATTAAGGTCTTTTCAGCTTAGCTGGAATCAACTTAGAGGGCAAGTAATGAATCTAATTGTTACGCTAGTTTCCATGTCAGCAAAATAACAGATGTACAGTATAACAGAGGAGGGGAAACTTGGTTTTTGTTTGTTGAGCAGGTGCTACATTAACTATCACATGGAAGTTTTTCAAGTGCATTTGGAGCCAGTTGGAAGGGAGCCAAGAGCACAGCTTCCATTTCATCCTCTGGACATCCAGCTGTGCAGCTGCATAAGCCCCCAGAAGCAGCTGAGGCAGTGAAGACAGTAACACCTTGTCACTTCTTCTTCACCCATTTCTAACGTACAACCATAAATATCAAACAAAACACCCAGGAACTGCCCTCCCCCAGCTACGTATACCATGACCCAGCTGCCAGATATGCCTATCAGAGCACACTAGGCAGGCCAGGGCGGGCAGAAAGTTACCCCCAGCCTGCTGCAATTACTGTGCTCAGCACATCAGGGGATGGAAATAAGCCTGCACATGTGCTAAAAGGACTTTTGGGAAGGATCAGTGGGGCTGTATAGGCGACACAATGATAAGCTCTGTTGTAAAGAAATGATTTGACATGCCAGGCAACTGCAGTCCCGCTGGAAACCAGCATCTGCTTAATAACAGCACATAGAAAACTTAGCCTGCAATTAGGCTGAAGCTGTCATCAACAGACAGAGAGAGGCTTAGCACTGTTATAGGAGTTGAGGTGTCTATCAAGTACAGTCTGTCTTCTCTGAACAGCTCTTCCATGGCCAAGGGACTCAGGAACCTGAGCTTAAACTTTGGACAAACCTCTTCCCCTAAACAGTACTGAAGCTGTAGACAAGGGGGAAGTCCCAAAGATCGGAAGGCACCATAACACAGATTCCCAGTGTTAGTTCAAATAAAAAATGACTGCAAGACAACCTGGAACCAGAGTTCCCAGAAATGTGAAAGATTACAGAGCGTTTTCTAAGCCACAGAGGAAGGGAAAGCTAATAGGCACACAAGACTGTGCTAATAGGCACACAAGACGTGCTTCACAAGCGTGCTCCTTGCAGGAGTTAACTTCTTCGTAACAGCTGAAAAAATGCTAAGTGAGTGGTTTCAAACAAATGCAAAACTCAGTGAACTCAAACATCTGTTTTGATGTAACAGGCATCCAGAAACTTAGTGGAAGCAAGACAACCTGTTCGACACTGATAGTAAAGACAACGCTGTACACAAATGATAAAGTATTGTGCAGTTGTGTTGAGTGCTATATTCTAAGGGATGAAAGTCAATAAATTCAATTTACTGGCAAGTGTAAGGAATACCTGTATTTCTCTACACTAAAGTTATATACCAACATTGAAACGTACACAACAGAGCTGTGCCAGTGACTGAGCTGGATGGGAGAAAAGACAATTAGACGTTAGATGTTACAACACAGTGTAATGCAGAAATAAAATTGTTAGACTCTATAACCAGCTACTTATTGAAGTAACTAATTGGTGAAGCCATAAGAGAAGAAAATGCCCTTATTTTAGCGGTGAATGGTATCCAGGCTCTATTTAGCTCTATGTAACTGTATTCAGTATACTCTTATTCAGCATACTTGCTAGAACAAAAAAAAACCAAAACCACAACAAAAAAAAACTTTCCAACCTTGTAGCTGTAGTAGCTTATTTCAGAAAAAAAAAAAGGAATCACTAAAAATTAGGCAGCTTGTTAAATTAAAAGGAGCAGCTAAAAGGATAAAAATGCTCTACAGTTGCTATGGAGACAGTTTATAAAATAAAAATGAGATGTGCAGAGGAAATACATACCACAACCAGAGCATAATTAAAAGGGGTAGTACAAGAAACTATTAAAAACATCATGACATCTTTCAAAAATAGAAGTTTGTGAAAGAAACAGAAATCTGAGAAGAGTAAAAAGGCTGGTAAATGTATAATCAGATGTCAAAAGAGTTTCTGATAAAGAGCTTGTTAGTCACATAGAAGCTATATTTTTTTCTAAAAACCATGAACCAGGTAACAAGCGAGACTTCAGAGCTCAGAGGTAACTGAAGTACAAGGGCACTCCAAGAAGCAGTATAATAAAAGATAAATGATTGATTTGCATCAATATTTTCTACAGAGATATTTGCAAGGTTTCTGCCAGAGGGAAGTTTGAGAGAGAGTTTAAAATTAAAATATCAACAGCTTTAGGGGGAAAAAAAAAAAAAAAAAAAAATTTGGATAACATAGTCCCAGCTCTCCTAAAACCATCTCAGCTATGAATATCACGGCTAGTAATTGTGATGTCTAGCTTTTTCACCCAATTTAGTCCTCTAGTTTGAGAGGTTTTGTTAGAAAACTTTTAGGAGTTTTTTTTTCAAGCCTTTACGGGATGCTCTAGAGAAAAAAACCTGACAAATGAGACTCATTTCCACAACAGGTAAGTTGTTCAATTGCAATAATACTTGCATTTGTAGATAATTAAATAATACAGTAAGAGCCATCAATCCAGCCTTCTAAGAGGAAGTTACACAGGACAAAGACCAGGTGACTGGACAGGGACAGCCATGGCCGGAGGTGCCCTCAAGGTCTGGTCAACTTTACTAAAGTTTCTCTGAAGGTTGTCCTTTGACAGATTTCCTCACCACAGTTGTGGGTTTGTTTTTTTTTAAAAAAAAAAACAAGTTTTCATAAGATGAAGATAATAATTCACTAAGAAAATAAAGCAGATATAATAAATGGTGAGGGTTTTCATCGCAGATGGTGTCTGCCAGGGACGTGGATTGCACACAGGGACTGTGTTGGAAACTGTGTTCACGTATGTTCATGTTGTTCATAAACTACATGGAAATGGTGAAAGCAGATGTGGAAAAGCTCACTCATGATAATGTTATCCATGGTATTCAAAAATAAAACTGAGTACTTGTAACTGTCCCTCACCACTGCACAGCTGTGACAGAAAACTGTACTACATGATGGGGCAGCAAATGAAATTCAGTGCTCATAAATGCTTAGTGATCAGCTGGGGACAAAAACACACTAACTGGACAGAGTGCACAGGTCCATGCTCACTGTCACTGCTTGGGAATGAAATCCAAAAGGCCCTGTTAAATCTTTCCACGGCATCACGCTCATCTTCATGAGCAGGAGTCAGAACAGAAGCCAGACCCTCTTAAACCTAAGGAAAGTACAAAAACCATCAGTATAAAAACAAGATGCAGAGATGTTATGTTGGCTCCTATCTGACGAAAAGTTACACAGGCCAAAAGTCTTCAACTTTGCAAAGAAATGACTGATGTGGAAACTGTCATGAGTTTCATGAAAATGTGAATGGTCTAGAGAAAATGAATTCAGAACGATTATGCACAACTTTTCATAAAACAAGAACTAGGAGAAAACTAATGGAATTGGGCAGCAGGTTTAAACAAGCAAACCACCTTTATTTTTATGTATTAGAAGATTGCATTATAGAGTCTATTGCCACAGGACGTTTAAATGCCAATAGTCTAAGACAAACAATAGATGTTATTAAACAAATTCATGGAAAAGTAGTTTGCTAAACTTGAAAATACAATGCCATTTTCTGCCCAGGGAGCCCAAAACATGGATTGAAGGAAGACTGGAGAATGTAATAGGGTATCGTGTGCCATAAATTGTGTGTGTGTATATATGTATATACACATAAAATGATATACTGCTAGACTGTTTCTCCGAGATTACATTAAAGGCAACTGGGAAGGTATGGGACTAGATGAATCTTTAGCATTATTTGCAATGATGTTAATATTATTTTTCTAAATTGATACAGTGCTATAGACAGTGATACTAACTATTGCATCTTCCTACTCCTTGCTGCTGAAATGAGTTTCTTCCTTCCTCAGACCCTAATGTGTTTCATCTCACATAAAAAATTTCCACCTCTATGCTGGAGGCACTCCAAACATATCTTGTAGTTAAACTATTGCTGGTGTCACGTTGCATACCTGGAATTTAATAAATACCTAGCTGTGAAAGGGAAAAAGCAATTCTCCTTACTGTGAAATCGCACATTCCTGAATCCAGTAAGGTAAGAGGTGTCAAGTCATAGCTCCTGAGGATGCAGCATTTCCGTTTTTTTAAAATAGGTTCATTCTTGCTTGAGTCAGATCCTTGACCCAGTTCATGACCCAGCCACATGGTCATTAGCATTGCTGTAACTATGTTTGCAGAAATAAATGACCGGGTCTAGAAGAAGGGGAATGCAGGCCATCATTTAAGCAAAAATCTACACTTAACATTGGTTGAAAAAGCTTTGAGAGAGAAACAGGAAAATATAAAGGAGTGACGTTTTTTCTACATCAAGCAGTTGGGATCCTTCACCCTTCTAATCATGTCATCACACAAAGTTATTAAATAGGTAGACATAAAAGACAAGGCTTCCTGCTGCAGGAATGAAGGGGGAAACAGTTGCTTTTGGAAAGGCAGAGTGTCATCTTCCTACAAGATACAATGCTACAAGATAATTTACAATATCACATACATTCTCTGAAGATATCCAGGTGAACTCAAGAGACATACTGGATCATATGGTTAGACTTTACTACTCCAGATGGCCATAACCCATGCTTCTCCTAATGCACCTTAGTTGACACCTCACTTGACATTTTGCCACTCAAATTATTCTAACAAGCACCTTTTAATACAGTGCTTAAAAGTTTGAATGAAGAGCAACGGAAAACTTTTAGCTAATGAAAAAGACCAGTTTGTCCCACACATGCTAATTAAACATTCCTAAAGATCCAGTTCCAGCTTTCATTATGCCATGCTGACATTTAATGCTTTGGGATATGCTGAGGAAAATTCTCTTATTTCAAACCCCCTGCTGAGACAGGGAGAGAAATTACCTTACTGACATCTACTCTTGCAGTCTGCCAAGAAGGGTTATAAAAGAATAAATATAATGTAAAAAGATGCAACCATTAAACCTTTGATCTCATCTATATACATCAATAAAATAACTGCAAAGCAAAGCAGGTGGGTAGCTGTACTTACAGTTCTGAAACCTCTAAAATACAGTAATTACCTCCCCTTCACACACGAATGTACCTGCTAGACATCCGTCACTGAGCAATCTGCAACTGGTGTCTGTGTGGCAGATTCGACTTTGCCTGTCAGTTGGAGCTTTGCCTCTGATGGCATGATGCTGCTGTACCACAGTGCCCTGCAAGGGCCATTCTTCTAGAAATGCGTGTGAGAACAGACAAGCTTTCTGCCATGTCCAGAGGCAATATCTTTCAACATCAGTGTATGAAAGTGCCTACATTCACACTCTAAGTGGGGCTATCAAAGCTGCAATAACATCTGTCATCATCTTGACTCTGTTTTAGGTTCTTCCTCACAGCCTCAAAGCAGGCTTACATACTATTCTGTACGTTATCAATAAAGAATGTATGCTTACATTCCTCACACTAAGGTAGCCAGTGGGGTTTACCTTGACATCTGTTTCTACACCAGTCAGAGACCAAATTTTCCCCATTTCTCTTCACAGCACAGACCAAGGATGTGTGTCTCTTGATGCAAAAGCAGTTGGAAAATTTTTCGGCTTTCCAGATTAATCTCACAGAAAGTGGCACTCACTGACCCCTTCTCCTGATTGAGAGCCTGAGACAGGATGTCTGAGACAACAAGCCTTAAGACGAACCCTTCAGTTTCCAAGATGTGGCATTCCCTGAACTCTCACTATGCAAGGAAGTGAAGAACTGAGACAGTAGAAAAGAGGGTGATTCACTGTTTTTCCCCAGCCTAACTTAGATACCATGATATCTAAGCAGTGAGTATCCCAGCAAAGGGTTAGAGCGTGCCTCATTCTTGAAACATTTGTCCCTTGTAGTCTGAGAAGGACATGCCAAAGGGACTGACTGAGAGGGACTAAAACCCCTTGCTTTGAAGGTAGTAAACCTACACGTGCAGACCATCCTTCTGAGCTAGAAGGCAGGCTGGCTCCTCAGGCATTGCAATTCTAACTTGCTTCGATCAAAACACGCTCCTGAGGAAAATGCCAGCTTTATTTATGCTGTAAACAGTGGCAGAAGCAATTCCTTAAAACCTAGCCATATGCCTATTACCATGATGAGACCCCTTTCCGCGCTCATGTTCTTCGGTATCTCCTCAACAAAGAAGAGGAGCAACCAGCAGTTAGACTCATTATACTACAGGCAGTAGTACATTAAAATTCATACCCACATTTCAGCCTGCGATGGTGAAGAGCTGCATACCCCAGTCACCTGAGGAAACTGCAAGCACAATGTGGAAGCTCACTGAAGGTTTGGACTGATGAAATCTGGAGAAAGCATTCACTCTCCTTTCAAAAGTATCAGGAGATAACATGATCAAAGAAAGAATGCTCCTTAAGCTGTTTATCTTTGCGAAGAATGAACTGATGACGTTTAATGGGATGATTAGGCATAGCTATGGTTTAGCACATATTTAAAAGATTATTTCCATGATTAACTGGTTGTCAGGCAGCAAGTATCTAATGACAATGGAAAAGGAATTTCATCAGTGGGTTCAAAAAGATGATTTACGCTCATGGTCTTGATATGCAGCTCTTTAATTGGGTCATCTCTTGAAGACATCTCAGAAGCAGAACTGTGGGTTACTTTAAAACTGGATTCTAAAAATTACATTGAAAGGGATCTATTCTCAGGTAGGCTAACAGAATCAGAAGATAACAGATAACAGAATCTAGATAACAGAGGTGCTATTGTTTCTCCCTTTGGGGACAGAGGGGAGAAGGGAAGGATGTAGAGGGCAAAATTGTGTTTCTGCTGAAGTTAAATACTGTGGAGCCTTCAGATTTTAGGCCATGGGACCAATGCTTGAATCCAGAAATTATGAGCTGCTGCAGTTTATCTTATTAAAGGTCAGAGAATCCAAAGGACTGACTGACATGTTTTGAGTATTACACAAGAGCATGCTATGGTATACCACACATGATGAAGCCTTCAAACACATGTGCAGATAGGCTGAAATAAGTCACTGCTACAGCACAAGAGACAAGTTTTTCAGGAATATGTAAATAAGTCTGATTAGCTAGACACCATAGTTGTATTTATCAAATTACCTTTGAATAAGATAATTTAACTATTATACTGAAGTATAAAAGTGTCTTTGGTCAAGTGGAAGAACACTGAAGGGGTTGGCTTCCATTTCAGATCCAACCTACAGGTTTTGCCACTATTCAGCATTTGCATAACATAAATGACCAGACTCATTGTACAGGGGAAACCTAGCTGTGTATCCCTAATGGAGTCACTTTCTTCACTTGCAGGAAATAGAGATCTTAAGAAGGGTGTCTTCATGGCTCCTTTAATAGTTCTTAAGTAATGCTTAGCTGGAGATGTTAAATTCTCTGACATATTGAAAGGAAAGCTGGGGATTGTTCCCTTCCCAGCAAAACACCTCCACTGTCCCTGTGTGCAGGTTTTCCCACAAGATGAGGAAAACTAACCCAGAATTTGGCTTATGTTTTCCTATTTGCACAAGGGAACTCAAATAAATGAGCTCATAATGAACAGCCAGCAAGCACAGCAAACATATTATTTACACAGAACCACACACCAGAATACCTGCATAATCAAACGTACACCTGCAGCTTTAATTACATGAAAATCATGTCAACAAAGAGCAATAAAAGCACCATGTTCCACCTTTTCATTTGAAACCTCATGTTTCATTTCAGTCTTACAGAGGCTTTCAGATCCAGAAATTAACTCTAAGGTTGGATGATTCTAGGATGTAGGCTGACAGAGGAAGCCAAAAAATAACATGTTTTCCCAGCTGATCGCCTCCCATACTAGAATATAGAAGTCTACAGATGTTCCTGACTTTTGACTTAGCTGTGACTTTTGGCTGACCCTTATTTTAGGCGTTTAGCATGAATATTTGTTAAGTGTCAAAAGTGATACCCACTGTTACTTCAAAGGCTAAAGGTATTTCAACAGTCACCTTGCTATACAACAAAGCTAAAAGAACAGGGACAGGGTGACTTTCTCTCAGTACTTTTACAGAAATTCATTAAAAATGAAAATAGTTTTGTCATTAAAACTATATTTTCTCTTTGTTTTTTGTTTTCAGTTTCCATAGCCCTAATCTAGTCTTTGTGCCCTTTTGGTGTTCATATATAGCCTACAGGAGCTTAGAAAACCACTTCCCTAGAAAACTAATCTTCAGTAGTAATTAAGCTGTAATTACATGATACAGATACAGATAAATTAGCAGCTTTGGCACTCAGAGGGAGGTATAGCACAACTATTGCATTTGTTCTTGTAGCACAGTTGTACAATAAGAATTTTCTGTCTCACTTGGTCTTCTTGTGCAGTTAACATTCTTAGATAGGTTTGCTGAGGAAAATTTTTTTTCCTGTGAAAGTTTTTAAGATTTCCAAAAATAATTTCTAAGTTGGAACTAAAAAGTAAGAGCAAACTTTGAAAATTAGTATTTTCAAAAAATAAAAAAACCCCACTTGTTAAAACTAACTCACTACCTTTAATTGACTTCTAATCAAAAACCTTCACAAACTAAGAAAATTAAAACCATGGCTTTTGCTAATGACAAATTTTCTGTAATTTCATACCTTTGCAGGGAGAAAAATAATTTGAGGAAAAACTCTACATTGATACCTAGAAAAAGACATCAATGTGTGTCAGCTTGGAAAGAACTGAAGGCACAAAAAACCTCATTGTGCTTGCCATTAATGGTCTCCAAACCAGCAACAGCCCAGAGCTTCACTGAATGCAGTCAACAACCGGTACTCGAATCATTTTTTCAGTGTCCTCACTGGCTGTAAAGAGCTGACAGGGATTTGGAGCTGCAGCAACTGTGTGGATGGAGAGTACGATGAGGCTAGTGAGCCACAGACTGACCCACTCTGTGGGATCACACTTATACATTGAGCCATGCTACTGAGAGAAAGAAAGGAATATTCGAGATGTTTTGGTTCCCTGTTAAATCCACATTTTCCTTGCCTACAATTTGGACTTGAGTTGCCCCTCTCAATCTTGTAATGTTTCAGTTTTCACTACTGATAGCCAGTTTTGCAAAATACAATATGAAGCTGATTTGGAGCAATTATTGAGAGTTTAAAAACTCATACTAAGGATGATTGTGAAATCTACTGAAATATAAATGAAAATATTTTTACAAGCTTTCCCCCAAACTCCTATAAATACTGATGTTTTAAGGCTGTGAGACTCACATCATAATATCCTCTCCTTCACTTTTTTCTCTGCAAGGATGGTACTTGAAAGCCAAAGAACAAATGGTTGAAGGCATATGCCTGCCAGAACAAAAGCAGATCACTCTTTGATAAAATTTTCTTCATTACTCAAGATTAATGAAAATCTGTGGTTGGGGGGTTGGAGAATTTATCTCTTTCTTTCTTACTTTTCTTTCTTTCTTTTTTTCTCCTTCTCTTGTATCCTTCTTTCCACTTTTCTTTCCTTAACCCAAAGGAATCAGCAAAATAGACTAATTTTGGAGATTTCCCTTCTTCCTCTTCTTTACTTTTGCAGAAACCCCTGCTCTATACTCAGTGCAACCATCCCTGTGTTTGGCAGAGGACACAGCTCAGTATCAGGGTGGGAAGAGTGGATTGTTATTTGCCTACACACTTCTGCCGAGGTACATGCTGTCAGGGTTGGGCCTAGGTTTCATGTTGGTTTACACAGGCACAAGCTGGTGCTCCCAGAGCTGTGGCACTTGATGCCAGTATATTCCTCCACAAGGTAGCTCTTGAAACGAACACACTATTGGCCTTGACTTTCCTACGGCTTCATGCTCCTGTACAGAGGCCTACTAACTGGCCACAGAAGTTTTCAGGATCACTTTTATCGAGAAGGGACTAGAATGAGAGTTTGAGGAGCTGGAGGTAATTTTAATTACCAATGACTTTGTCAAGGTGGGAGAGTCAGTGCTTTATATTGTCTGTGCTGGTCTTTTGGTTTACATGAGACTTTTGCTTTACATGACACTCAGGTTCAAAAGCTGTCAACAAAGAAAGAAAGTCTTCTGCCCTGCTAAAATTATCTGACACTTTTTTCTACGTCCTCTTCCTCAGACACAGCCATAGTGTCCTTATTTGGGCAAAATTCCTTCTATTGTTGTCAGCAAGAGAGCAACAGACCAGGACCAAGCCTTCTGCTAAGATGGTGGCTTACCCTATGAATGGTAATTATTGCATGTCTAAGACTATTCTTTTTCAACAAGAGCTTCTCACAGACTTGTGGTGGTATTTTAAAGTTGGATGGCTGAGCTGTTCACTCCCTGAGCTTCCCACCCCACCCCCATGGAGGCCATTGCTAGCCTCAGGACAGCATCATCTGAGCTGCTCACAACTCAGCTCCTGTTTTCAGCTGGTCATGTAAGATAAACCAACTCTGATTTCAATTTATCTTAGTACTTTGCACAAATCACTATGGCAATTCAAACTCCCTTACAGGAAATCCCTAACTTGTGGGCAATGCCATCCAGAAGACAAGCAGAGCAGACAGCTAGAGGCTGTCTTCAGACATCTGATTTTAATTTATTGCAGAGAGTTGGGCAGAGTTTTTATTTCCATGTACTTGCATTGGGAGTAGGTCAGAATTCCAAAAACACTAAGTGGTTCAGGAGCATAACTACTGTAAAAAATTAATCAGATTAGTGAGCCTAAGTCACTTTGGGACTAAGCTAAGAATTTCAGTGATCACAGCTAGACCACTTTAAATATGCTCCTCTGTTTGCCTTCCAGCATAAGGACACTCTGTTTTATTTATGCTTCATTTATTATGAAAAAAACACCCAATATTTCATGTCGGCCAGATAGTCAGTGCTTGTATCTAGTGGGAAGCAGCATGATGAAATCACTGTTAGGATAACTTTTTCATCTTTTCTAGAGGGGGAAGGGAAGATATCCCAAATAAGTGATACACATTTATTCAGACTCCTCCTCATGATGAAAATCATCATCTGACTTTCACACAGAGGCAAACCCAACCCGCATATAACCTCAGCAAAATGAGTGTTGGTGTTATCAGGACTGAATTCAGTTCTGTACATCTTAATGTAAACATACTTAAAGAATACATGCACATTGCATAACCACAGACTTGTACTTTTGATCTGTGATAGATAAGGTAAGTATACTTAAAAAAAAAAAAAAAAAAAAANNAAAAAAAAAATTGAAAAAAAAAGGGTTACAACAAAGAAGCTGCCTAAAAACACGTCCTGTATTGACTAGAAGTCCTGAAATCTGTTACACTGTCAGCTAGGAGAAATGGAAAGCAACTCCCTTGAAGAGTTCACCTAATGAACTGATTTCTCCCACCTCTGAACAAAGAGCACTTAGAGAAAGACAACAAAATTGTCAAAACACAGACACCAACAAAGCCATAATTTTATCATAAGGAATAATTTTATTTTCCACTAATGTGCATTAGTTCTAAACTCAAAGTCTTGCTGTGCTCCACGACAACACAGAACTCTGTTACATACCCCAGCAACTGACTTTTTAATCTTAGGGTAAAGTGGAGAGGAAAAGACACATTGCACGTGGACCTCAGCATTTAATGCTTGGACTCTTTCCTCTATCTTTCCACTGCTTGCCTTGTTTCAAGTGTGTGGTCCATGACACAAATTCACTTCATTGTTAGATCAAAGAAGACATTTTAGCTTACAACCCACAGGCATGTAGTTCACAGACAAATTATTCCCAGTTTCCACTTCTATACTTCAAATGTGTTAAGAATACAGCATGAAGGCTAAAAACAGTTCAGTGTGTATGCTGTATAAATACAAATAATGAGGGCTCCCTCCATTTAGTGCTCTCCAAATCTCAAGCTTTTAATAGCAGGGATGAATTACTCAGTCTTCTCATGAAGTTTGTCAGCCTTGATGAGACTGAAGAGAAATTCATTCTGATTAAATGTCTTTAAGGGATCCTTGGTAAAGTGAATCCAGTGGCGTTCCACTCATTTCCTACTGAACTGTAGCTGACCTCTTTCTACTCCTTTGCAATGTGCAAAACTGGCAGCCTTCAAAAAAGCCAGTTTTCCTAAGTCAAAGCAGAGATTTGTCAAACAGCCTGATCTGCCGAAGGGATTTTAGTGTCAGGTCCTCTAATGCTCTCACAGGGAGAATGGGCATGTAGAGCGGAATTCCTCACCTTGCACAGCAAGCAGGACAGAGGTCCTCCCCTTCAAACACAAGTCTTTTAATTCAGTTACTGGTCACTGTGACCTGTGGAGGTGACATCTGAAAGCTGAGTTGATCTTAAAAGGGGATGTAACCCTCATGATTCCCAAATTCTGCAGAATAACTTAAATATTTTGAGTCCCATTAATGTAATCTAGAGGAGGTTTTCAGTGTTACCATCTGCACAAAAGCGAGTCACCTCTGGCTCCCTTCACAGTCAATGGAGAGAACATAGTATTTCTAGTTTCATATTTGTCTCATGTTAACACAGAGGTGTGAATTAAATCATGTGGATCATGACCTAGAAGTGACTATTCTTCTTCACACAGCTATAAAAACAACAAAGGGTGATGACTTGGGATGTAGACATCTACCTGCAAATGCCCAAACTTAATTTTTTCGCTGAAAAACTGTGTCTGGTTTTCATTCTTTTTTAGAGGGCTAGCAGTAGACTTCCTATCTATGATCTTTGTCACCAAAGTACAAGCGGCAGCAACGAACAGAAGCATGCCAGCTCCTAGGTGAAAAGATCACCCCAGGGCGTAAGGGGAATTTACAATTCCATTTCCAGGGCCTGTCCACGAGGTCTCTGTGGTGTTTGGTTTCCATTACCACACCTAACCATGCCACCATTTCTTATAGACAACTGACAGTAAAATAAACAACATCATCCCTAGGGAGGTGATCACTTTAAGTCATTATCAGTCTTATCATCCCCTAAATCATAGGGATTTATGATGCACTGGTTTGTTGCATCATTTTTCAGAACACTGCCAGGCAAGGATGCAGCCTGGAGGGCTGGGTACAGCTACTCAAAAACTTAGACAACGCAGGGTCACATTAGCAAAGACACAACATTTCCTTCTTCTTTTGTATCTTCCATGTAATTTATTCAAGAAAATATTGACCACAAAACAGACAGGGTGTACTCAGTCCCTTCTTGGCTTTGAGAGTTTTGCTTTATATTGTATATGATGTAGTTTGCACCCAACTCTCAGTGCAGACAAAGTACGATCCCTCAGAATTTCTTCTTGTGAACCGATCTTCAAAACCAAGTTTGGACCACCAAAGTCAATAGGAATATTGAAGGAATAGGGCTGTAAAATCACTGCAAAGACAGTAAGCAAGCTCCTCTATTGTATGCCAGCTTATTTGTTGTGCCTCACCAATCAGTCAAGAAGGATTTATGCATTGCTGATGAAGAGCAGCCTTAGCTAGTAAATCTGGCATAATATGAATAAGCATCTGTTTATAGCCAGAAAGAAAAGCCAAAATGTTTCCTAATAGCAACCCCTTTAAAAACATTCCTGTTTCATTTTAAACCAGACAGAGCCATAAATCTCTTCTTTGTACCTAAAACTCTACTTCTAGATGATAGCTGTCCTATTGGCTTCCATTAGTTGGTACAACTTAAGCGCTACAGTTACATGATTTCTTGAACATTGAGTAAAACATTGCTTTATACTTGTAGGATCACAAAGCAATCAAGCTCTCAAGCCTCGCCTGCAGCAAGACAGATGAAATGACAGAGTTACTCCCATGCTTTCGCTTCTGTTTGTGTCTACCTTCCACAAAATCATTTTATAAAAGAAAAAAGACCACACACAAGTTCATTGAGAGCAGTATCTGCAAGTCCTTCCCCTGATTGCAGCGACATAATACTTTTTACATAGTTGTCCTTGTATGGTGGACCTTCATCCACATGTTCTGGATAAGAATGGATGAGGTATGGTGAAGTGAAGCAAAATGATCGGCACGTCAATCGGGAAATGTGCGACAAAGCCAGGAACTGTTCTGTTGATTCCTGAGTCCCAAGCTAGTACCTGTGTTCAAGCCTAGCTCTGGTTTCCCACAGTGCTGCCAGTGCAATATTTAAGTCTTGATCCCTTAATCCCCAGTAACTGAAAAGCAGTACATACCATTATTTTTAAAATTCAAGCCCAGAAGAGGAAACCATGTGCAGAAGGTAAACATTTCAGAGGTCTTATCACCACACCTCTCCATCACTGAAGAAATGATGAGGCTGGGACTCAGTATGATCTGTACTTCTGACAATGAAGGAAAAAAAACAGCACAGGGACAGTAATTCAGAGTCCAGTGATATGTATTCCTGATGCACATCTATCTTGCTGGTGTCACTCAGCTCACTGGCAAATATAAACAGTGATCATCTGTTAACAGTTAGCTCCGTCTAGACATAGTGTGCTCTTCATTAGCTAATTGTTCACACCTCTCCCCATAGGCTGCAAGATGGCAAGAGAAAGAGAGGCAGAACGTACATCCTCGCAGCAGAACAGACTCGGTAAATGAACGGCAGGCTTTTCACACTGCACAGTTAACCTGCCATAACTCAGCAGCTGTGCAACCTCCATCAGGATCTCAGAAAGTCATCACTTCAAAGACTTAGACAAGTGTCTGCGTCCAGACATGTGTGTGGAATTTGTTGGGCTTGGACACCTTAAGAGTCTTTCTGGGTGAAAACTGGTCTGATTTTGGTGATTGAGGGGTGAAAAGAGGAAAGAGGAACAAAATTGTGAAGACACTGTAGGACTCCATAGCTCAAGCTAAGTATGATATGAAAGTGTCTCCATAGTTTTGAAATTATCAAAATGCTGGATGTATATCATAATCCAATATTACTGTGCTTTTTCCTAGAAATTAGAGAAATATTGTATAAATTGACTCCTCTGAAGCATTAGAGATTCAGGAACACAATGCAGAATTTTTCCTCTTTATACAGGAATTTAGTTGTATTGAATGGATTATGACTGGAGTTAGTCAGAAATGTCTCAGTGGAACAATTAATTTTGTTAGAACAAAAGCATTTCATGGGAACATACCTGAGTAAAACACAGAACTTGAATTTAAATCTCTTAAAGCCTGAAAGGTACCCCTTACCCTGGAGAAGGGTTTTCTTACCGTTACCTGGTAATTGCAAAAACTTCTGTTTATATAATAAACAAAAGCACATTGTTTGTGTAGTTAAGTGCGAGGAGAGATTGTTACCCATCAGCCATAACACTGATGACCCTGACATGCAGCCCCTGCTGGGTCGAAGTGGTGAGTGTGGAGGGGACATTCCCTGCTGCCCATCCCACTGCTGGCTGTGCCAGTTTCTGTCCTTCTTACAGGAGCAGTGAGTGCAATATATGCCAGTTGCTCAGCCCCCCTCATTTGCAGCCATATATGCTAGCGAAAAACACACAAATTTCCATTTGCATTAAGCACCGTGGGAGTTAACAGCAAGCCACGGAGTGAGACAACCCCCACCCTGCTGCCTCTGCTACACAGCTCTGGTAGCAGCATGGGGTGGGCAGCTGAAGGCAGTTGTTTGTCATTAAAAACTCGGAATGGCCATAGGGGCTGAGGTATGAAATGGCCACAGAAAGCAACTTGAACGTGTATTTCATATACCCTGTCTGCATTTCCACTAGAGTTGTTTGCTGTCTGATATGAGTATTTTTTAATCTCAGCTTTTCAGATGAGAGAAATTTTCCGTCTCTGTGTTAGGTCAGCATCAGTGTCACTGAAACCTGGAGCAGGCCCAAAATTTATTAAGCATTAACCTTAAAAAATAAAGAAAAGGCTCAATAATACTGCAATGAGGTTCTAATGTTAATAAGGAGGTAGGAAATTTCATTGTTATATCACTTTGATAGGTTCAGACCGTTTTGAAAGGAAAACAACAGCAGCAACTATGACTGGAAAACTACATTACAGAAACAGAGTAAGACTCTTCACCCACCCATGAAAAACCACAGAAAATTAGGACCAGACACCATTTGGCTGCCTCACACAGCCACTGTCACAGTAACTGGCTGACTCCTGGCATTTCTACACCACTCTGACTGACCAGCCAGAGCAACCTATAGCATGCCTCACACCATATTTTTCATCCTAAATGCCTCAGAAATGTCTGTTTCAGCACTCATGCTTTTCACAAGACTTGTCATTTTGCAGTGCACAGTTAACCTATCCTCACTCAGGTCTGAAAGTCACTTCACAGCTCTGTACAAACGCTTGTGTCTTCGCTGTTTCTGCACTCAACGGGTGTGTTTAGCCCCAAAAATGCAGCAATTGCATGTTTGTTTATGAAAATCAAATACTGCATGAGTTTTAGGCCTTGCCTAAAATAAACTATACATATCATAACTATCTTACCCCTAGCCACATGCTTTGCCATCTAGCTTGCTGCTTTGCCCATCTATGGTTGTTGTACCTTCTGTTTGTTGAGTTCAACATACTGTACACAGCATACATCATATGCATTGTATACACATAATATGCATTGTGTGCACAAGTGGTTTAGATTGATACGGGGAAACGTGCATTGGTCCTGATCAGGAAAACTCTACACAGCAATGTAATTTGTCTACTTTTAACATTCCTATTATTAAGCCAAGTGATCCATAGTACAGGAACCAAAAAAACTTAAATTGTATGTTATTTTCAGTTCTTTGATGTGAGTGTGAATTTTACTGGCATAAATATTTTAAAGGTTATGCTCATTTTACAACAATTTTCATTTTATTTGATCATTCTTTTAGGGTTTTCCTCCTAAAAAAAAAGTAGAACAGAAATATAAGAAAAACAAAGCGCAAAATCAATTATTTTAAAAAGTGCAAAGCCATGAGGCTGAAATAATATATCAGCATTTTTTAAAAAAAGAAAACTTTATCCCATTTAAGCAGAAGTGCGCATGTTCTGTATTTGATACAATAGGAAACTGCTTTTGGCAGAGGTATATGAGCAAGCAGGTATTTTATTATAGAGGAGGTAGCTCCATTACGTGTAATCTTACAGAATCAACATTAAAAATTTTTATAGCTTCTGCTTTGCTCCAGCCAAGCTGTGCACAAAAGAAATTCTTCCTATGAAACTTTATTGAAGAGACTGGTCACAGTTCCCTACAGTATATAGTTTGCTACTGCCCTAAAATACCTGGCAATAGAAAAAATTATTAAAACAGCTAGATCTAATAGAACACACCTGGAATACCATTTCAACCTGAAGAGTTAAAAGTGACTTCAAGAAAACCTGACACCAAGAAAAATGGGACTATCCAAAAAGTCACAAGCTTGGGGGTTTTTTTCCTAGCTGCTACAGTCATTCCTCTCTGGCTGTTGGGGTGAGGGGGGTAGTCTCTTCTTCAACACCACTCTTCTTCCACAGCAGAGATAAAGTCTTTCAAATACAGATCCTCTCTACCTGAGCAGTCTCTTAAATATGCCAGGAACATCACCCAGCAAGGACCTTGTCCTTTGTTATTTGACTACTTCTAAATAACCACCTGAAATTTGAAGCCAACTACTGAAATGTGTAATCACAACTTGATATACTCCTGTCCTGATTTGGTTTGGCTTTGATAAAGAACAGCCTCTATCCTTCATTATATTAATTCTCAATTTCCGAGGAGAAGCCAAATACCAGGATAAACATAATTTCTGTTTTATTCATGCAAATCCCCATTTTGACAGCTGGGTAACTAGGTGTATTTCATTTTTAATAAATCTAACAAAGATAAGCACAAAATTAATATGGTTTGTAAGGCTGGCATAAAACTGGCTAATTCAAGTGCTTGAAGTGAAACAAAAAACAGAACTTTAGATTCGTGGCTTACAGCCTGTAGCTTACACTGAAATCAAACCTGATCCTTGCTCTTATAAGGAAATATTTCCCAGAAGTGCATGCATGGTCCCTGGAGGTTACTAGAGTTGCAAGTCATCCTCTCGAGATGCGGTTAGCATCCCTTTCCCATCTTTTCCATATCTTGTACTTTTAAAGCCGAGAAGACAAGTTCATGCAAGAGAGATTGAAGACCCAAACCTCCTCTCCAGTAATTTAAAGTTTCAACAAGAATCACCCATTACTGGACAAGTGCATCTTTTGCACTGGCAAGTTCTACTTTTTTTTAGTCCATAAAGTTCTGTGTAAAATGCCTTAGACTGCTTTGTGTATTTCTCTTCATAGGTTAAATTATTACTGCTGCGTTTAGCACTCTATGGCAAATTAATACTACAAATCCTTTATAATTAGGATTTGGTTTTAAGCCTAATTGCAAAAGAATGTATTTACTTTATCTTGAGAAAATACACTATGTAGCTCATGTTTTGCCAATAATAATAGAGGAACTTACCCTCTATTCTGACAATTGATCAAACAACATCCTATAGTTTATTTATACACTGGGGTTTTTTAGCAGATTTAATGACTGCACTGTAGAACCTGGTTCACTTAAATCACTATAAATCATTCAAATATGCCTAAATACTTAATTAAAACATAAGTGGACTGATTAACTTTTCATATGTTCATAAACTGTCATAAAATTAAATCAGTGTACGAACAGTATGCGGACTAGTCTTAAATAGAAGACAAAAAGATATCTTAAACCCTTTCCCTATAAAGGCATCAATATTATCTGAACTACAGCTCGGCTACCCATTCTGTGAACACAATTTATGTATTACAAACTCCACGCTCAGCAAATCATGTAGTCAGTTTGCTACGTGCTTGCAATCATCACATTTTGGAATATGCTTTTCTGTTTATCAATGGCCTTTAAGAAACAACCCCAGGTCTCAGCACCTCCGCATTGAAGCCGTTGACAAATTTGGTCTGATTTCAGCAAGGTGTCCACGTTCTTATTTTTGCTGCTGTATATGCAGTTTCTAGAACTGCTGAATTATAAATTGCATGGCACGGAAAATGATATTTATGTTCAATGAATTAGTTCCATATAACTCTAATCTGCCTTTATGCATTGTCATCTTTATTGCATTCACCACTTTTTATAGCACGGCACTAACCCTTTTGCTATGTAAGAGCAAGTCCTGGGAAATGCTTGACTCAGGAATAAGACAAAGCTTGTACTAGGACTCAAAGTACGTATGGCATACAATTTTGACACCCCAAAAGCTTGTTATGCTAAGAAATTACAAGATTCTTTCTAGTAGTCCTTGTTAACAAGACTTTTCTTTACATTGACAGGCAACTTTAAGCAGCAAACATATTTGTGGGAGCTTGTCTGTTAAAGGATGGGAAAAAAGGGTTACGTTTGACGAATTCCTCATTTCAAATCATGCACATAATTGGCTCCATGGGGTGCTTATTCTAGACAGAATTTTCACATCTTGAAATAGAGAATTGATAGACTTAAACTGTGAGGTAAAACAGTGAGAAGGATTGAGAAAGCAAGCCCCACAGAAAATTAGAGAAATCTCAGGTTTGCATGTTTTGCAGTAAGCACTATTGAAATTCCAACCAAACTGAAGAAAACATTCAAAGATTTGTTTTTTCTCATCACTTCTGTAACACATGATGCTGCCTTAGGCAAAAATCTTCTTAGAACTGCCATACTGCAAACCTTTCCATCTTACTGCTGTCTCACTGAGATGACTTGTAAAAGAGGCAAATCAAACTGACTGAGCAATTATTAAACAAATCTATGATTTCACAAGAAATGTGCTGGGACATATTCACTTGCTGCTTTGTGCTGCTGGAATAATGCAAAGCAGTTGAACGAGCAGCTGAATGTAGCAGAATTTGAGCCTTTAATCTGAATTAAAGACCAATTCATTGACAGTTTAATCCATGCTATCTATTTTAGCCAAGGTTCGCTTGGTTTAAGAATGTACTGTTCTGGGATTCAGTCATATCTTGAGAACTCTATTCCCCCTGAAGAAAGACTCTGTCTTTTGCTGAGTTTCTAGAAGAGGGTATATCATCACTCCAGTGACTTCTGTGGCAACATTATACCAGGCTCTGTGCAAACACAGTGGAATTTGGGTGGAATCCTGCTTCCTCAGAGATGCAAAACTTTCCCTCTCTGTTCACTATTGATAGGAAGAAGGGAAGGAGGGGAACTGGCAGGAAAGGAAGGGGAGGTTAAAATCTGCTCTTCCCAACTGAGCCTAGATAATCTCTTCTTTAAATAAAGAGTAAGCAAAGAGCTCAGATTCCTGTGTTTGGAAGGAGGTGTGGGGAGAAAAAAGTGCCTCGGTGTAGCCCCAGATATTGCAGAGGGGAGACCATGTGCTAGAAAGGAGTTGCACCCTTCCCCCTGAAGCCAACTCCCCTTCCAAGAAGAGGTGAGCAGAGGTCCCCTGAGGGTTGCTGGGTTGATGTATAATAGCATCAGCATTTATGCTTTCTATTTTTTTCTTCGGAAGTAAAGCAGGACAATAGTGCATATGGATTCTTTGGGAAATTAGTATTCACATCCATTGACAGAGGGCATCTTTATTTCACTAGATCTCCCCAAATTAAAACCAAGCCACTTTATTTGCACTAGGACTGTGAACATGTATGAGTTCAAAAACATTGCAGTGTCTTCTTATTTCCCCCTACTGAAAAAGCAGGAAATGTTAATTTTTAGTCTTTATGATAAGTCACTTTACCTAGAGAAAGTGCATGAGTAACCCCTATGATCATAACCCTGTCCAATTAGTAATATTACCCCCCTAAATTCTAATCAGGCTCTAGGGATCACTGGTCAGATGAGCTCAACTGATCAGCAAGAGTCATTGATGTACTTCACCCTTTTATAAGAATACTTCACCATGTCTTCCTTTCAAATTGATCAGAAATCATTAATAGTCACTGTATAGCTCAGCCACTATTCGCTACGCTGGTCAATGTGCATCTTTAAACTACAACCATACCCCAAGGAAAGTGAGGGAAGGTCCAGAGAACGCCAAGATAAAGCTTGGATGCAGAATCATCCTCTCAGACCCAGACAAGGATTTCTTATCTAGCTGCTGGTTGTTTTTTCTAACTCTAAAAACCACAGGGGCTCCCACACAGTCCTTCGCACTCAAGGACGTAAGAGATGTGGTGGTGATAATTCATGTTTAGATAAATAAAGCATTATGCTCACTCAGTCTGGGTCATGTCCCAGGACCCCCAGATGGACTTTATGAACTGGATGGATCCAACACCTCAGGCAGTCCACAGTAATCATATCTGGCTCTTTTGACTAAAATACCATCCAAGGAAACTGCCAGGTAATTCATGCAGAATTCTTGTTTCACCTGCCCTTTGTTCATTCTTGTAATGACTTTTCCTATGACAAAGTGGGCTTTTTAAGAGAATGGCATGCTCTTGTGCCCAAATTATTTCCATCTTGCAAGACACTTCAGACATACCTGAGATAAAACCAAAGACTGGTATAAGTTATCCTCCTAATACAGGTGAAGCCCAAAAAAATACTTAATTTGCCCAAGACACATCTGCAAAGGCAAATACTGAATGATGGCAATAATTTGCCACTACTGTAACTTAACAAAACGGGTAGATCAAGCCTGCTGAACATCAGCATCTTGAGGATTAATATAAATGTTCACATCAATCAGCGGTATTTATTTTCTCCTTCCACAAAGAGAAAAGATGAAAGAAAAAGAGTGAATATACTGAAAAGCCTAGATTTAAAATGAAGGAAAGCTGAAGGAGTGTTCTTTAAAGTAACATTCTAATTCTTAAAGAACATTCCACTCTTCGCACGTAGAGGAATTTCAAAGCAAAACAAAATAAATCTTTTTTTTTCATCATTTTCAGAAGTGTGAAATGTAGCATCTGAGTTACAGATACTACAGAGTTACACTCTTTTCTATTTTATGTTTCCATTATTTTGCATTATTCCTCTAAGAATCAAATTTAGCAGCGCTGATGGTTTAAATTCAGCATAAAAATAAAATTCAGCAAATGTCATGGCAGCATACCAAACACTTAATGTCAGGTTCCCTTATGTTCAGCACTTCGCTAAAAGATTCCCATCCATCAATTAGACCATTTTGGAATATTTTACTTTGTAACTAAAAAATAAATCTCTTGTGCTTGGCATTGTTTTGTAGGAAGAATTGCTCCTCCATGTATCAACCTCACTACGCTTACTTGTATATATACTTGTGCGTGCATTTTTTCATGTTTCTGGTATTACTATCGTCATAATTAAGCAGCTTCTTTCTGCGAAGACTTTGCACTTAATACATAGTTCTGCAAGTGGACCCATGCAGAGGGCCAATCTATTTCCCAGCAAGTCTACAAAACTCTCCAGAGTCAGCCTGCAAAGGCTCTAATCACAGGACTGAAACCTTAAATAAGTGTGAGGAGGCCACACCAATTAAGACAGGAAACAGAGTGTTTAACGTTACCCAGGGGCTCAGGAGGAAAAGTGGGATGACTCGAAAAACAGAAGGAATAGGAATGCACTGTGGAGTGAGCCAAGGAGGATGTCACTGCCGTTACAGGCTATGAGAAAACAGGGAGAAAGAAAATACACAAGCCCCATGATAATCTTTAATTCTGAACTCTCTGAAGAGGCCTTGCTGACACTGAAACCTCTCACCAGCACATCGGGAACCAGCCAACCTTCTGCAAGGGGCTCTCACCACAGACATACTGAAATCAGTACGGCTGTGATCGTGACCTGTATTCACAAAGTCTATCAAAATCTAGCTTCACACAGGCAGGTAAGTGCAGCTGTACAGCTGCAAATATCTAGTAGACGTATTGCACATTTATCTTCAGCTCAGTATAACTGAATGCACAGTATCTATATACTGGCAGCTGGCATCCAGGGCAAAAAAATTACACACTGCTTTCATTAGACTAGCCCTCTGTTAACATAAGCTGGCACTGGTATGCGTTATATTCATTAAAATATTAACTCTTAAACATCACTCTTTTAACTGTCATATTATTCAGAGCCTGTTTGCTCCTGTGACAATTTTATTTGAATAGGAATTAATTCATAGACTTAAAAAAAAAGACTTTTAACTTCAAAAAAAATTTAACTGTTTGGGTCAAGAAAACACACAGCATGATAATTGGTTTCAATATCTATTTATTTTAAGCCTTTAAGACAAAAATTTCCATAAAGTCTGATTGCTTCATCAAAACACCGTGATTTTGAGCTATCTGCCATCCTACACATTCTTGAAATTGCAGAATAATGAATGGTATCAGCACAGACTAAGGCAAGCATAATCTGTAAAATGTTTTGGGGTTTTTTTTTTGCCAAATATATTTATGACTCGTTAATGTTTACTGCCATACACTGTATACTTCAAAGCACAGAGCTGGTCCTGGAAAGTTTTACGGCACGAGGTGTGAAATCTGAAATACCACAAGGACAAAACAGCTCAGCCTAGAGTTGTCTGAACTCACACAACTGTGTCTGTGAACACAAAGGACTGTCAGGATGAGACTAAATGACAGCAACGAAGATTGTCATGTCTTACTGCTTTTGTTTAAACTATTCCTCAGTGAAAGGGATCTTTAATAATTTAGTATGCAGACAACTCTCTTTTTTTAGCCTTTTAGTTCCATTCTGCCTTACTTGGGGTGCTGTGGCCTGTGTGAAAGGAGGCTGTAGAGAGGCAGTGGTTGGTCTCTTCTCCCAAGTTGCAGATGACAGGACAAGGGGTAATGGCTTCAAGTTACGCCAGGGGAAGCTTAGCTTAGATATTAGGAAATATTTCTTTACTGAAAGGGTTGTCAAGTATTGGAATAGGCTGCCCAGGGAGGTGGTTGAGGCACCATCCCTGGAGGTATTCAAGAGAGGAGTTGACATGGTGCTCGGGGATATGGATTAGTGTTGGATGTATTTTGTGTGGTGTGTTGCGTTTGTGGGGCTTTTTTGTTGTTGTTGTTGGTTTTTGGTGGGTGTTTTTTTTGTGTAGGTTTTTTGTTTTGTTTTGTTTGTTTGTTTGTGGGTTTTGGGTTTTTTTGTTTCCCCCCCCCATTGGTTGGACTTGATGATCTTAAAAGGTCCCTTCCAACCTAGGTGATTCTGTGATTCTGTGTAAACAAACACGTGCACTCTTTTTAAATCATAAGGCAAGGGTGGATTAAGCAGGGGGCTAGGAAGCTGGCATTGACGTAGCTCAGTGCTGTGCAGCTCTCCGTAAGAAAGTCTCTGGTGCTGATCATTTTTTCCTGTGTACATCAGAACTCTAAGTCATTGCATCAGTGGGCCATGGATGACATGAAATCATATCATTGCTGGATCAGGGCCACTGCACTCCATAATTTGTAGAATCACATTTCCAGCAGGTATAATTCTGGACTGCTAAAGCCTTTTGTATATAGTCAAATCTTCTGCTTACAAACTAATTTTTCATGCCCTCTTTAAAACTATATCACAGTTTCACTGGACTTCTTAACTGCTTGAGCTCTAACATTTAGGTGAGGATTTATCTTCTTCAGCTTCAACATTTTTCACTAATAACATTAATGCCTGGCAATCTCTTCCAGCCAGTGCAATGAAAACTGTCAGGATGAACAGCATACAAAGTATTCTTGTACAGAAACATCCTCCCAGCACTCACCAGGCCAAAAGCTATTTCCTTTCTCTTTACTCACACTCCACAGAAATGAATGAACACTGCAATGAAAGGAAAGACTCCATCTTAAAGGACAGTCTGTCATTAAATTTTATTTTATGTTTTTTTTTCTCTCTCAGGCCTCCATCCATAATTCCCTGAACACACAGTTTCAGGAATATCCACATGTATACTCTAACTACAGAGTAAAGCTACTGCCTAGAGCGCTTTGGTAAAGTTGCAATATGTGTGAGTTGAAAACTAAATCATGCACATATAGCATGTGCCGTTCATACTGTTAATAAATAAGTGTAAATGTGTGCATAATACTCTGCATTCATAATGTCTGCGCCTGAAAATGCAAAACAATTGGGCCAAATCAATTTGTTTTAAGAAAAGATTCTAGTTTCTGTATCAATTTCCTGTTCTGATCCATGTGGAGCATGTTGCTTGTTCCAAAATAAAAACTTACTGTAATATTCTGCTTCTGTCATGTTTCTCTCTTTTTAAGGCTGGCTGTTGAAACACGAACAGCATCCTTATTCCTTCTGCATCTGAAAGATATATGAAGAAGAGATATGCATAGTGGAATTCCTCAGTTTCTATAGTTAAAGTCCAACGCTTAAGGTTATTTAACACAATTAGAGCCAGATGCTCTCATTCACATACAAAATTCCTTTGATATCCATGAAAAGGAAAAAAGAACCTTGTTTTCTTTTTATAAGGAATTTCAAAAGATCTGTTCTCTAAGGCTGACTTCTAACTTTGTAAGGGGTCTTACAAATAAAAATACATTTCCCTTTACAGTGTCCATTAACATTTAGCACTTGTCTTCTTGTTTTTGGAAACAATGTAGAGCAAAAATTAGCAAGGACAAATAAACAGGATTTTTCAACTTTATGCAGTCACAGGGAATACACTAACATGACAATATTTTGTGACACTCATGGAAAGTATCAATTCAGGTAGAAAAGGCCACTGATGTAGGACACTGCTGTTCAAGTTGTTATAATGAGAATTTTGTCTTATATAATAAGAGATCTTCTCCCCTTAAAATTACTGAAATAAAATGGAAGACACATTGGTTTCGAGCACTGCTTTTACTTCCATAAATCCAGAATAGCATGAACTCAGTAGAATCACATCAGTGCAGCTTTATGTAAAAGAAGACCCAAGTCTAATATGAGTGCTGGGAAATAAGGGAGTAATAATTAGTAGAAAAGAAAAACCAATACAGAGATATAAAGCAGTTTCAGGTAAGCAAGGAGACAAACCCTGAAAAATCTATAGATTTCAGGCAAATAACATCTGCCCAGCAGTTTACTTTGTTCCAGCATCCAAGGCCACTTCTTCCAGACAACAAAAACGGACTCTGTGCACGTCTCAGCCATTTCTATGGAAGTTTGGTCTGCATTTGATGGATAATGAAGATGGTGTTATCTAAACTGTGAGTTTGGCGGTGGTGTTTGGGCTAGGGCTCCCAGGGGCTGGTTCCTCAGTGGAGAAACGGGATCCAGCACAAGACCCAAGCAAACAGCTTGGGTCAAAAATGCCTGAAGCTGACACAGGGAGACCAGCCAAGCTAATCTGCTGCAGTCCTGTAAAATGGACATGCATATGAATATGCAAAGACCTCTATGATACACTTGGAGATGGGCTTAAACTGCTGCAGCTCACAACTGCCCATGTTTAAAGCATGATTTATGTAACTGCAGAAATAATTTTTCTATAGGTGCTAGCTAGAATCAGTTCTCAGATTCAGTACCGAAGCAGCAATCACACTATAGCAAATGCTATAAAACTATTTTAAATTCACAATGCATATATAATTACAAGTATTAGTTATGCTTAATTAGGTTCATGCTGGTCTTGAATGGATTCTGAAAGATATCTAATGTAATTATCTGCAAATATTAATTGGAACTATTGCTCATCCATACTGAACACTAAAGCACTATTTATTTACTAAACCCAGAAGCTCTTGGTATGGCAGGGTAATTGTTCATTTTAACCTGTAGCTCAGAGATTGTAGAATTTTGTGGGGAGAAAAGGCACATATAAAATCCCACAGGGTGTTTTGAAATAACCAGCTTATTAGACATTTGTAATGGAATAAAATATGCAATAGCAAACTCTTTAAAATAGTAAAGCATCAGACAAATACCTATGTCTATCAGCTCAAAACATATCACTGTAGAAGAATTACAGCTATGTCTTCAATGAGATTTTATAACTACAACTTGATTCAATGACATCATCTGATTGCTTATATAAGTTGGAATTTACCAAGTTACAAAAAACTTTTAATGATTCAAAACATTTAAGAGGGTCAGAAGCAAAAAGTGCTTGAGAAAGAAACATTTCTGAATTTTTACATAAATATCACTTAAAAGTGGAACGTATTATTGGTTGGACTAGATGATCTCAAAAGGTCCCTTCCAACCTAGGTGATTCTGTGATTCTGTGATTCTGTATTATTACCCTGTTTTGAGCTTCCTAGTTAATTTTCATTTCGGAATTTCATTCTGAATTCCTCTGTTTTATTTCTAGCTCTGCTGTGGGAAATCCCAATTCAGCCCTGCCCCATGACAGCCCTGATCATATCCTGCCCTGGATGCACTTCCACTGCGTGAGATCCCATCGCTTCAGATTGCTTTACAGAAGTCACAATGTGACCTGCTGTGGGATCACTGTTTGTTTGACTCCAGACTTCAAATGGATGCCTTCATTATTTGACAGGAGGAAAAAGCATAGCACACTGGACATAAGTTCCCAGGACAGCAGACATATGCCAGTGTTAGGTGCACTGTCATTTCTGGGTATAGTCATTACCTCAGAAAAATATCTCTCCCCTCTCTTGCAAAATTTGTAAATACTTCGGTGAAGCAGTAGTTTTGAAAAGGAAGTGTTCTATGTTACCACTGGGATAGGAGGCACAAAGTCTTGCACTTTCTCTTCTACAGCCCCACACCATATCAACAGGAGGAACAAATGATGCAATGAAACTGCCTGAAAGCTGCAGTTTCCCGTGAAACACTTTAAGGTTAGTTCGTTTCTAATTTTTTTCTGTAAAGGAATAAGAGAAATGACTGCGGTTTCCTCAGCAGAGAAACAAAAATTACCATTTCCACTTTTTTTTTTTTTTAAATAAGGAAATAAGAAAGGTCATTTCTTTTGTACTCAGCTGAGAAATCAATGGGGAATTCCATTAATTAATCACAGAGAGACAAAGGAAAGTCTCATAAGAAACTGCAGTCAACTCAGCCCACTTTGTCAACTGGAGAGAATACTTGCTTGCAAGATCCAGGAGGTAGCATTTGCTTGTCTCCAATTAATACTTCTCAAGAAAGACTAATTTGTCATGCAAGGCAGTTGCTCATCACAGCTCCCAGAAAGATAAAAGATTGCCCATTACTTTCACTCGCCTTCACAGTACTACTGTCACCTTGAGAAGGCTCAGTAGGCCAGTTGTCTTTGACACCAAAGTGCAGTAGGTGGTCTCAGAGAGGAAATCCATTTTCACAGAGATACCTGTATTAGCATTGAGTTAAAGTGAGGGACACACCTTCAGAACCACAGCTGCCTCCAGCATTTCCTCCACTCAGTGTCTTGACTGTTGCAAATCATCTTCACAAACCCCAGACTCTCTCACACTCAAAGGACAGAGAATTCAGCAACACAGATCTTAGCCATCATCAATTTGATGAACCATCATCACTTTGCTGAAGATCCCATTCTGGGTCTGGCCTGTTACACACATCTATATGCATCTGTAAAAAGCATTTCATAAAATTTCTCCATCAGAGTGGTATCAGTCTTTCCCTTTAAAGTGTAAGTAACACAACTTTTTAATATTTAAAGAATTAGAACAACAAACATAACTGTGTGAAAGAAATGGAGTAACAGTCTTGATATAATCCTCTGAGCCACCCAAGGCACTCACCATGTTTAATGTGGAGTCAGGAGGAGTGCTTTATGCAGAAGTTTATTTTGCACTTGAACCTGTGTTATTTCATCCATATTCTCTTTTACACTCCCTTTTTTCTCACTTTGCCCAAATGTCACTAGTTACATACAGCGGAAGATAAGAAGAATTCTTTATCCTGCAGAAGCATTTGTAGCAAGTAAGACTGAAATGTGTGGAAAAGTCCAGGGGATCCTAAGGATTATTCTATGATTTCTTTACATTAGGGTCTAACAACTGGTTTGGGTTTGTTTTCGTTTTGTGTAATGGAATTGCAGACCAACATATTGTAATTTGAACCTTTCAGAGGAGGCTGACCCTTTCCTGGGAGTGACACTGAAACAATTCATGCCTTGAGAACTGTTAAGACCCTTAAACAAGAAATGCATGTATTGAACTTCACCCTTCTTGTGGCAGCAGAGAGCTTGCACCTAACCACCTTTGCTTCAGAAGGATAATGTACATCCAGTCAGTGGTACCAGCCCTCAAGGTTGACCTTCTGACAACATAAACCCTGCTCAGTCAAGAGGACTGCACATCCTTTCCTACAGCTCATTGTGGGACCAGTCTCAAAAATTTAAATCAGGTGCCCATGAAAATACAGCAATAAACTGCATCTTCAGAAATTCGCTACTAGGTCTGTGGTACTTACGTAGCTTATATGATGTAATTTCCTTTATATAGAAATGGGGATCTTCTTTAAAATAGGTGATAGTAACTCATGAAAACAGTTTTAGGGCACTGGAGATGCAGTTCTGGAAATATTTTGTGTTTACAGCTTACTCGCTTCGGTCTCTATTAAATTTTAGGCTCTTTTAAAATCCTTCTGACTTCTCTCTATGCAATTCCCACAGAGTGTGTGTCTCTGGGACTGGATCAACACATTTGGCTCAGAGAACTTTCCTGTAAGATTTTGACACAAATGAGAAAGAAGCAATTGCATCCTGTAGTTTATGTAGATACTCTTAAATTTGCCAGGCACTGTAGTCAGCAGTGGGCAAGGGAAAGATTCCACGCTCTCTAAACTTGGAGGACATGCACGTCTATTCAACATCCAAATGCACATCTGAGCTCCACTGGATGTGTCTCAGGTGGAAAACTAAGGACTATTTTCTTGTTGCTTGGGTTTTTTAAAAACAGTAAAAATGTTGCAGATGATGTGCTCCTTGTCAGCCTACAGAGGACAATATGGGTATTTTAATCTACAATAACCCAACAGCCCTCCAAGTTGCTCCTGGCTTATTGGCTAAAATTATGATTGAAGAGAAGATACACCCAAAATAGATTTGGTTCAGTGTATCTTGCAGAATAAAACTCAGCTTGCTAAGTGTAATTTAAACAATAAAGGCCCCGATTTCACTGTGGGATCTGTACAGGGGAACGTCAATACTTTCCTGACAGAATTCTGAGAAAGAGTCATTAAGGGATAGGAGTTAAGAGGGGCTTTTTCTTCCATATCACCTGAAAATGCAGAGCTGAATAACACAGACCCAAACACTGACCTTTACAGGTTAGGAAAGGAGCATCTGACCCAGCTTCCTCTCAGTCACTGCTGCCAGTGATGGAGAAGCCACAAGGAGAGACTAAAGATGTTGTGATATTTCTGCAGTCAGAGTTAACCATCCCTCAGGTAAAGAAACCTGCACCAGAAGCTGTGAGTTCAGACCAGCAGCAGCAAAGGCTCTGGATAGCACCGTGTTTTGCCCATTTTTGCCATATTTTGAATCACAACTCTTAAAATTCTCCCTGTTCTCCTAAGTAGCAAATTATTAGACGTGTAAGATATCCTTGTGATGCATAGAAAAACTGACGCAGGTAGGAAAAGCACTGTCACACTGAGAACGAGAGGTATCCCTTTTTACAGTTATGAGATACCCTAATTCAATGACCATATACCTGCTGCCATCAGAGAAGTCCCTCAGCTGGCAAGCGTGCCCAGGTCCATGCCCACCACCACAGCTGCAGTCTTACATGGAGAACACAGAATTGCCATGTTCATTTGTGCTGCTGGGATGTTTTTACTCTCTGCACTGATATGATTGGGGCAATTAATTTATTGAAAGTATTGAAAAGCAGTATAAAAATCACCAGGCCTTTCTTACTTTAAAGAGGGATATTCTTTGCTATGGCTTACAGCACTGACTTAGCAGAGAATACGAATAAAAGTTCTGTAGGAATATATGCAGTATGTTTTGGCCCTAGAAAGGGCAACAGAAAATCGTAAAAAATTCTATCCATAACTGAGAGGGTTTTGCTCTGTTTCTGGTGGAAACTATTTTGCAGCTGCTGACCATTTGTCTGAATTAACAACAGACCTTTATTTCTTCTTGGTCTGACAGATTGTGTATGCTGGACTGCTCCATAGGATTTTTCCTATGCGTCGTGGCAGTGCATGTGCACATTAAATTTTTTGAGGGGGGAGGGGAAAATCCAGTCAGATATCATTTGTTGAATACTATGTTCAAGGAATTTTGAAGATTTCCAGTGTTACAGCACACTTGTAAAGTGGCTCCACTGACTGCAAATTTTATTTTGTATTTAGCTGCTTCATGAACATCCCAAGGAAACAACTGCTAGTCTGTGGAGTGTTCAGATTAAATGACTGGTATTTAAGCTTTAAAAATGGTCATTAGACTTTCCCATTAGCTTTTTCTATTAGTTCAGCTGCACCAGGCCTAGCAGCGTAGGGAATCTTGGGGTAGGCATGTTGCCATAGTACCTTATTTAGCAACATGCTAATTAAATCTGCTGAAAGTAAGAGATTCTAATAATTGATAGAGTGCCAAGAGCGAGAGATGGAGCAGGCCTCTCAGTGTTGGTAACTGTGATTCAGAAGAAGTGGACATTTTTATGAGTATGTGGTATAGATAAAGAATTTGTCACACCACCACCCTGACTCATCCCCCAGGATATATCAGTGGCAGGCTCCTTATCCATACTGGACAAAAATAACCCCTATATTCAGTATGACCATTAGTTGTGCTGAAGTGAAACAAGTCCATTCCACTCATGTCACAATGGCACAGTTACTGCTGTGTAACAAATACTCCCATCATCTACCAAAGCTCTAACTTCTGTAAAATATCGCAAAATATTCTTCACAGCCCTTGCTCACATCTACATTGCAGTGTTTCCTCACTTGCAGAGATTCCTTGCTTCCTTGGTCTGCCTACTCTTTCCCTTCTTTCACACTCATCCTTTGGCAGAGCCTGTTAGAAACTGTTGTTAGCAAACAAACTTGTAACCTACGTGTTTTACTGTGCCTGTTTGAATAGCCCAGCCTTGATCCCAGTCTGTGTCCCACACCACTGCCTCCAGCACACACACAAAAATTGCAAGGCAGTGGAGATTTGGCCTGAAACCTCTGGTCCTGGAGGAGGACTAGGACATTAAACCTTCACTCATGACAAATTATTCAGTTTGCTTCTGCTGTCAGAGGCTGACTTCTGCTTATGCTTGCTCGGAGCTGGGAAAATGTGTCTACCTCTTCTCCAAAGTTTCAGCTGGATTAAAAAGCAACAACCTTTAGTAGAGGCCCACCTGGCCATAGGATGAGGAACACCGATAACTTCACATTTACTTGCAGAAGACCTCATTGCTACTACCTCACTCTGTTGTACATTTGCTGTCTTTGTTTTTCTCTTTTTTTCATTCACTGCTCACTTACGCTGCTCTCCAATATTCTTTTCTCATACTAATCCTTCCCCATTTCACATGTATTAATTGTGGTTCATCAAGATACCCAAAGTCCTACTAATAACAATTTATTTAGTGTGTTAAATGGTAGTCTTGTACTTATTTCCCCAAAAATCAACTGTAAAACATTTAAGGGTTCTCACTCACACATGGTAAGGGATTAAAGTCATGTGGCTGAAAGATACATGATGCTGTCATCTGTCTCATCCTTTTTTGGAGGGTTGCTGCCCTCATAGGGATAATTGGGCAGTGCTTGGAGTGGACCTGGAGCTGTTGTAATGTTTATAGCCAATTTCTTATAGTAAGCTAATTTTAAGACCTGCTTCATGAGTCATTCAGAGAACTCTGCTATGGGAAGCAACCTCCAAAACACAAGCTGGGCTGATGAGGTCCCTACTTTGGCCATCCCATTCATAACCCCCCATAATGTGTAAGCTAAATCCTCAGTTAAGTACTACGGAAAAGGTCTAACCCAGCATCAGTCACAAGTGCAGGTAAAAAGCAGCAGAATAAGACCTTTATGATGCTGCACAGGCAGTACCAACAGTGACACAAGGAGTGTGTACAGGACGCAAATTAAGGGGATGATGGTATTTCCAGACTGTAAATCACGTCTTACATCAAAGCACGCAAGAACTCTATGTCTGTGTGGAAGATTTAACTACACAAACAAATAACTACGAGGAGGTGGGACAGAGAGAGCCACATCCTCCCCATATGGGAAACCATGCTGGAGCCCAGAAGAGAGGTGTGGTTGCCTCATGCCAGCTACATGAACTGTTCTGCTGGGGCAGCAAAATGTTTCAAAGCAGGAAATTCAGAGCCAGTCTCAGAGGTTTCAGCAGGCAACTGCAGAGTATGCTCCACGGAGCCATTTCCCTCTGCTTCTTTGATGAAAAGTGAGCAGCACGTGCCCCCAGCTGAGACATATTGCTGCCAGTAGCATATGCATTTGATAACAGCAGCTTTACCATTCAAGCAGGAAGGATTTTCTCCAATCCAGGAAAATCAACGCAATGTTTATTTCTCTCCCTCTTGGGATGAACATGGAACTTGTCTGAATCTTTAGAGGAGTGGGAAGGCTGAGAAGGAAATAGAAAGATCTTCTCCTCTCCTGAAACAGGCAAAAGATAGTAGTTATGATACTCACATGGAATACTACCTTAGTCATCAAGGCTCCCAGTACGTATGGCACCTAAATTCTGGGTGAGAGTTAGTCTATCAATCAATCAATCAATCAATCAGCATAAGGAAAGCAGGTTATGGGACCTGTTGCACTGTGTACACCCCATGAGAGGCAGGTCAGAACACATAGCACAGTGGGGGGGATGTGAGAGTAACAAGGTTTGGTGTGTAAAAAAGAGACATATAAGAAAAGATGAGAAGCATGGCAGCACAGCCCTTTCTAGTTCCCTCCCATTACGTTTCGCCCCCTTCCCCCAGGACAGTCTGGCACAGTGACTCTGCATGCCTGACAGTGTGTTCTGTAAGAATACAGCTAATTACTTAGACATGAGTAGCCACATTTTTGAGGCTGAGCAGGGAACACTTCTGGGTCCACGTGCACTAATACTTCTGCACGTATTTCTGCAAGACGGGAAGCTGAGGTGGCTGAGCTCGTCACATTCCTGAGAACCAAAAATTTCTGAGCAGAATCCCAAAAGGCCTGCAAGGCCATCTCCTTCTTTTAGACTGAAAGAGTTGTCAAAGCAAACCAGCCCCTGTGCCACCAGTGACTCCAACAACCCATCAGTAAACTAAATGACAAAACCAAGACATGACTTTAAGGCTGCAAACACTGCTTCAGAAGCCTGTGCCAGGGAGCCAGATGTTGCAGGAAAAACATCTGGTATTTTTGATTGCCTTTAAGAACGAGTAGGAGGAGAATTGTGATGTGGTATGAAAAATAGCCTGCTGCATAGCTTTTGGATTAGTGACAAAATTATCTCCTTTAAAATGCTGTAAAATGTAAGAATTTGAACTCATATAGGATGGCTTAGCAGTAAAAAAAAAGATATATACATTCTACAGAAGTATGGAAAACACTGAAAAGTTTCCAAATATGACATACCTCAAACACAGAACCTGAAAGAGTTTCATAAGGGTATTTAAAGGGGAAATTTTTCCTTTCTATCCATAAGCAAAGAACATGCTTTCATAAGGAGGAATGGAAGGAGAGAGGAAGGGAAAATGGGGACAGTTCAGATGAAGCAGTCCATTAGAAACAAACTTTAATGTATACATTGGGTATCCCCTTGATGTTAGTCTTGAAGGTGTAAATCAGAAGTAGGCCTGGCCAGGGGGTATTTCTGCTGTTTTCAAACATATTTTTTAGATCTCCAAAACTCCTTACTGTATGTACACCAGGATAAAACAGAGACCTCTGGAAAGAAAGGCAGTAAAAATTTCCTCTCCACCCTTACACAAAGCTGGTGCTAATGAAAGCATATGTACTGTGGAGAAAGGCAGCAAAAACCAAACCAAAGTTCTCTGTGGTCCTCCCACCACCCTGGGCTGTTCTGAGGGAAGGGCTTTGCTCCCAGTGATGGCTCGAAATCCCAGCCTGTCCAAAACAAGTACAAGGAATCAGATTTAGGAAAAAAAAAACATACCTTGTGATTTAGGCTAGTGGGAACTGCACTTTGAACATAGAAAATTTTATAAGATACTGTCAAAAATCAGTTCCTCGGGAATTTTCCATTTAATTTTTCTGCGCTTTAGCAAAAATAAACTGTCCAATTTCAGAAGTCTGTGCTGAAGAACAGTCTCACAAAGCAATGAGGGAAGCCCAGATGGAAATTAGTAATTCTGCCTTTAAAGGAGGCTTACAAAGCGTGCAGCCACACACAGATCAGCGAGCAGAATAGAAGCCACAGGCTGCCTGCCTGTGCTGTGAGTGCTGCCCATCCTGCTCCAGGAGTGCTGAAGAAACCCTTCTGAAAAAAAAACAAAAACAAAAACAGAGCGTTTAAGCCATTAATTACTCTGCAATAATGTTTATGCGTAAAGGAACTGGCTCCAGTAACAAAGCAGTCACAGTGGTAGCATGAACTAACTTTCAAATTTTAATAATATTCTCTCAGCGTGGCCTGCTTTGTCATTCACATGTTCTGTACGCTAACTTCAAAGAATTACACAGAAAAGAAAACAGTAGCTTCAAGTAACCTTTCCCACTGTGGGAAAAACTTCTTCCTTCAAGAAATGAACTATAGCACATTTTGCCTTTCTAAATAATTTTTACTTCTTCCACCTACTTGGTGCAGTTAATGTTCAGTAAAGCATGTCTTACCCACCACACTCAAATTGAAAACATCTTATTAATAAAAAGAATCACATTTCTTGAGCAATGAGTATCTACAGTATTTTTCTAGGATTCTGGGAGCCGCTCTCTTTGCCAAGGCTAAATTCTATTCTTCTCTAGAAAACTTTTTCACAGGAAATTAAATAAATACATTTTATTACTTAATCGTGTTGTTCAGTCTTCAGTTACAGCATCAACCCCAGGTGTTGCCCTGAATAGCATTTGCCTGATGGGAACATGCTCCCCTTCAAGATTTTGAAGCACATTTCAGTATCTAAAGATGCAGATAGGAACCCAGGCCTAGTATGTTTGTACATACTATGGCCACTCACAACATTTATGTGTCATCTTCAGGCAAATAAGAAAATGTTTTATGACCATATATCAGAACTTTGCTGCTTTTTTCACCCTATCAATATCTTCATTAATTTTGGAAACCCTGCTATGGCCTGGATTGTGTCAGATGCAAAAATCCTGACAATTTTTAAATGGAATTTGGATAGTTTCTGGAACAAATCATATGGTACAATTTGTGATTGCTTTCAACTGCAGAAAACCACACTTGCAAGGTGGACCTTTGGTGGAGCTTCTCTCATTGTATATTTCATTTGCTGAAAAAATATGAGAGCTATGCCCTTACCATGATCAGTGTAATTCTGTTAGTTCCACTGAATCTGTGCCAGTTTATGACCACTGAACATCTAACCTTTTCTGTAGATTGTCTCCATCTGTATTTTAACAACAGATATACTGTAAAAGAAAAAAATTGGTGTTAGTTAAGATCTTTTTGTAAATCCTGCCTGTTACAACATAGTTCAGTTAAACTTGTTTCAGTAGCTTAAAGCAGGGCAAGCTTTAGCAGACCATTTAGAATACTGTTTATCACGGTCAGAAAGATAGGGTTAGCTGGTGTGTAACACAAAGCAGCTACATCCTACCTGAAAGGGGAACAAAAAGCTACATTTAGTTGCTTACATAGTGCAGACAGGACCTAACTGTTTCCTCAGATAGTGCCTGTGCCCAAAGAGCAGAAATCTAGACGACAAACTCCTAGTGAATAAAATTCAATGTCACAAAAATGTATTCCTCAAGCAGCCACTGTCCTGCCCTCCCTAGAACAGGGATGCTGGCAGCATCATGCCTCCCTAGTGGACCTGTTGCAGCAGGCTGTGCACCTCTGCCTGCTCACATTGTACAGGACCACTGTAGATCAACTGTCCAGCTTGCAACAAGTGAGGCGTGAGAGCTCCTTCTGAGCTCATTCAGTCTTACTTGTGGAAATACAGATGTAGTGACAGTAACAGATGTAAAGCAAACCCAAAATAAACCCTGCTGTCTGTCATCTTGAGCAGCTGTTAAATAAAGTTGACTTCTCCCTTTGCACCAAATTTGAAGGAGAATTGTATTTGTATTTTCACATACAATTGCTTTATATAGGGTGAGCAGAAACCATCACTCATCAACAGCTGGAAACGGGAGGGTATGTCCCAACTTTACAGCCAGGCATGAACTCCTATCACTTTCCTTGTGCTGGCTCTGGTGTCCACTGGTCCATTCTGTGAGTTGACCTAACTGCTGAAAACTAATCTATCAAAAATATGATATGGCAGAAACTAAGAAAGGCAGAAAAAAAAGATGAGAGTGGGAGGAAGATCAAGAAGCATGACTCACATTTCAGCAGGAATGAGCAAAACACTACAGACCTCATTTGAAGGTAGAACCATGGCCTTCAAAAGACTGCCAGCACTTTGGCTCATGAGCATATTTCAAAGGCCCTGGTAAGTTTTGTCCTTTTGATAACTGTTATTTAGGAAAGTCCAAAACAGTTAGTCACCAAAAAAAAAAAAAAAACCAAAAAACAAAAACAAAAAACAAAACAAAAAAACCAACCACTTGATAATAATAAGCTTGGTGACCAATCATTTACAGCAGCTTAGATCCAAAACAGATCTGTAAAAAAATGCCCTGTCTAGATTCAGGTCACCATTTCTGAATGCCTTGATACTCCTACTCCTCCTCCTCCTCCTTTCATCCAACAGTCTGGCTATTTGTAGGTGTTTCCAGCTGGGAAGAAAAAACTGTTGATGAACTGGCTTTTTCTTTGATGCAATCTTTTTTAAAAGAAATTCACAATGCTTCATTTTCCCCATCATGGAAAATATGCTAAATCAGAACATGACAGCACTGTATCTCTGCATTTTTAGGCAAAACCTTATCTTAACTGCTCATATTTGCCCTGCTCCCTCTCACTTTACCTGACTCTTGTGCCTTGCTGCCTATTGCTTCTCCAAGCAAGCTGTTCTTCCCACAGACACACCCCAGCAAAGACTTCTCAGAGCCTTCCCCAGTGATTTGAACTCCTAAGCAGCTTTTCATTTCTCTTCATTTGGAACAGAAAATATGAGCTTGACTGACTCTTGGAGCTCCTTTAAGGGAATAGCAACGATTAAACCTCCTGATACTTCAGGATAGATTTCCAAGAACAGCAGTGTGATCTCAGATAAAAAAGTTCTTTTGTCATTTGCAGGCATGGAAAATGATGACTGTTTTTTAAATATTTGTGAAAGTGGAGGCAAGCCTGTTGCCTGAGACTTCCTGGTTCACATTCAGTAGCATGGCTAAGGCAATGTGCTCCTGTAACACTTTAGACACCTGGGTGCTCATTAAAGGGAAAACATTTAGGAGACTCAAGCGGCTGTTGTGCTCTCAGAACACACAACTAAAGTAAATCTGTTATTTATTAATGTCTATGCCAGCACCGAAATGAGTACTGAAGGTCTTGACATCTCCAGTTTAAAGCCTTTACTATTTTCCCACATCATCATTTCTATTAACACTAAACATCTGGAAAGTTCTCTTTAATCAAGCCTTAGAACTGAATTCCATTTTCCAGCCTAATAATAACTCTTCTGCCAATTCTGTTTACCCTACAAAATAACCTCAAATTGTGTTTCTATCCTTCCCTCTCCTGCCAAATCCTTGTACTCCTCCATACATTTAGGAAGTCCATTTCTCTGACTTGGCATTCTAATCTATCAAATTATGCTGGTGTTAATAACATGATGTTAATCTCTTAAATTCAGATCATAATCAGACTTCTTCTGCATCAGTTAGCTTCACAGAAACCTTTGGCCAGCAAGAAAAGGCCCATGAGAAGTTTTGGGAAGAAGCACAACACAAGATCATAGGAAAGTCCCTGCATCTCCTCTCTGTATTTAGTGTGCAGAGGATCCTGAGCAGTAGGATGTTAGCAGGAAATGTACTTTTTGCCCCTGAAGTAAGTTTTTTTTATACTTTCTTGGAAAGTTACACAATCAGCATTCATTTTACACTGAAGCAAGGCATAGCAGCACATGCAGTCCATGAGATCACCTCACGTCAGTTCTGAGGGCTTCCCCTAAGGGGTGAGATATATTGACCTTCACCAGGGTGATACCTCCATGTCTATTCCTCAGATAATTAGGCTCTGAATGCAGGACTGGTATAGTTTAGGAGAAAGTCAACTGTCTCATAAGAGGATGCAGGTTCATTGGTTAGCAGAGCAGGAAACTGCCAAATCTAGTCAACAGGAACTCAGAAGGGATGGATTTGTCTCAAAGCCTACCCTTCTTGGGGTTTTATAGACGCTTAGCCCTGAGCATTATCCAGGGCCCATGGAAGACTGGAATTAACGATCCTGTGCTCTCTCATTTTTAAATATTATGTGCAGTAAAATGGGGTTCACTACCTATCTTAGCCCAGGGGAGGGAGGAGTGGAGAAGTGATTTATGTCTTTTTTTATAGAAGATCCCTAATTATGGAGCTGCAGCTATTCAGGGGCCGAGGAAAGGAGAGGAAGGAATGCTTCTAACTCCTATTTAAACTGTAGCTGTCTGAGGGGAAAAAAAAAAAAACAACAAAAAAAAAAACCCAACCACACAGCAACAACAAAAACCAACCAAAAAAGCCAACGACAACCAAACAACAACAAAAAAAAAAAAAAAAAAAAAAACCAAACAGATAAATCAAGGTAGAGAAAAGGCAGGAAAAAGAGTGAAGAGTGAGGCCTTCTGTGCAAGTGATTAGGACACTTAGGTGAGGCACGTACATCAGACCATTTCTACTCCAAAAATGTGTTAAACAGCAGGTGGATAGAATGCAGAAGTAACTCAGTGAACCCGCAGTATATCTAAAGCCCTTTGCAGTACAGAAACCTGTGAGCAAAGCTCTGAACACGCTTTTTCACTGTTGAGCAATTAGCTTTCCTTCGCTACAGGCAAGATGCGCAGCCACCTGGATCCATGGGTGTCTCATTATCCCACAGTAACATCTTTGTGTAACTTGGTCTGCATTCAGGCAGTTTTGAATAAACCTCTCCTAATGATGTGCACGAAATCAGTCTTTATGTAGGCCCAAATTTGGTGCCTGGTCATAGCAGTAATCCTCTTACTTAGGTTCACTAGCAATGTTCATACACACAGTATTCAGCCCATAAAAAAAAAAAACAAAAAACAAAAAACAAAAAAATGTTAGTACTTAAGCACTGAAATGCATTCACTGCAACAGTCCTAAGTAGTTACCTAAAGGAAAACAAAAAAAGAATATTGCTTACAGCAAGGAGGAAAAGTGCTTGCAACAGTTATGCTTGTGTGCTGTGAATATGAGAAGTCTGAATAACACATTTGATGAATAAGAACTGTATTTAAAAAACAGTGTATTCCAGTTTACTAATCTGTGTGAGAGTGAAATTGTGGGAACAAAAATATTATGCTAATACGAAACCACTTCAAGAAAGAAATCAGAAAATATGTGTAGTTAATCTGCCACCTAGGAAAATGAAAGCATGAGAACAAACACTAACTTTTCTCAGAGAGTTGGTGTTGGTGTAAATCACTCACGCATTAGTATGTTATTTTCAGTTAGAATTATGCACTGAGCTGTTTATATAGCCTACAATTCATGTTCAAATCTATTTAACAGTAATAGCCATGAGGTTTGCTACTCTTCAGAAACACAGTGCAATGGAATTATTCTAGTGCTGCAAAATGGCTTGTTCTTGCTATGTAAATGACTTCTACATACACTAAATCAGGCTGCATTAAAAAAGAGCTGATCTCTTCCTCTCCTCTGTCTCTGACCCAAAAGGAAGGGAAGGAGAGGGAAGGGGAGTAATTGTGGAATAAAGCTCTGGTTTTCAAGACTTGCACCTGCAATTCAGGACATATATTGTACCCACCTGACCTTAAGCAGGAGCGACTATATCTGTTTGATTGTGAAAAAATAAGTCAGAACTTTTAATGGGGACTTCAAGTGTTTATTCCATTCCTTTGACAGACTCCAATAAATTTCCCAGGGGTTTAGGAAACAGACTCTGGCCTAACAAAAAAAATAATTTATTCTTGAAGACTGTAAAATTCAGTTGAGATAACAAATTTTAGCCAGATATACAACAGTGATAGTTACATCAGTCTGGGACAAAATTCTTGCTACAAATAAAGATATTTTCAACTTTTACATTAATTTGTAAGTTGTTGTCAAATTTAACAAAGTACTGCAGATACCAGACAGAGGACATGGAGAACAGAGGAGGAAAAGGTAATTTTTTGGTTTGTTTTAATCCTCTTCATCTAGTTTATTAACCTTCATTGAAATAATTCACAGCTGAACAGGTTACCACTGGAAAGAAAAGGGTGATTAAGAGTCCCCTGGAACAGAAAAGATATCTCTAGAAGTTCCCACAGTGCTGAAGAGCAGGGAAGAGACCAGGCAGAGTGGGCAGAGAAGGCCATGCCTATGGAGTCACTGGTCCCACTGCAGGCTCCTTTCCTTCTTTCAGCATCTGGACCACTTCAAGCTGTGCTCTCTCTCCCAGCTGTGCCCAGCACATGGTATCATAGAGAGGAAAGAGACTGCATGGCTCAAAAGAACCCACTAAAGCTGCAGCCCAGCGGCAACTGGGGGCAACCCTCGTATTCCACATGCCCTGTACACGGCAGCCTCCCTGGTTGTTTGGCCCAGTCTGTGACTGTCAGACCAGAGAGACGGCTGCTTCAGAGGTGGAAATGGGCAGGGCTGGTAGGTAACACAGGTGTAGACACACCGATATCTGCTTCTGTAGATACTTCTGGGAAGAAAATACAAGCCAAGTGTTGTCATCTTCTTTGTTGCTTCTCTGATGTACAAAGTGGGGTTAAGCAGAGTGGTTTGATGGTGGTCAAGGGACTCAGGCACTGTGCATAGGAACCCGTGCACAGTGGTCCTAGCTTATGAAGGATAGAATAAAGCAGCACAAAGATTTTCCTACTTTTTTACCATGGGTCAAGCCAAATGCATGGGGAAGGTACATGAGGAGTTCAGAGCTGTGACTTAGGTATTTATGGGATATAATCCACGTAACTTGTCTTAAATGTCCACCACAGGATGGGAAAAGCTGTACTCAAAATCAGCCTGTTTTTCTCAAATGATAACTAATACTACAAAAGGATCACTTAACATTAAGCTCAACCACAAAATGTAATTTTAAATAATTTTCTGGAGCTGGGAAGTGCAAGGAACTCATGCAATTTTCAAAGCCACAGAAGCAATTTTTTTAACCCTACTTCATATTTAGCCCCTTTAGTAATGTGATCTTTTTGGTCCTTTTGGAAATATCAGTGTGTCAGCACTCCCTTTTGTCTCTCCGAGGTGATGGTCTGAGATGAAGGAGGTGCTGAGTATATGCACCAACCTGGCACCAGCCTGGAGGAAATCCTGAGCATGGATGGTAAGGGGCAATGGGGACCAGGGTGCTCCTTCCTCCATGCCAAGGAACTTCAGGAGGTCTGACATGGATCTAGAGGATCCCCCAGAAAAGGAGTAATAAAACACAAGGGCTATTACCACAGACAAGGGATCCACAGGGGTCACTCTAAGGAAAGCTGTTCAATAATTTATCATCTGAAGACCAGACGTATCACTTCTTACAGAAGCAGACCACAAAGAAAGACTAAGGAGCAAAATAGGCAGTGTGGAATTTCTTCATCTTTTCCTCATGTTTAATAAGGAAAAAAAAATGATAATGTTTTTAGTTTCGGCCTCCATGGCACACAAAAAAAAATGTAGCTATGCATAAGTATATACATATGTTGTGTATATATGTTTCTATGTATTTATATATATATATTAAAGCAGGAAAGGCAATGTCAGGTACTTACAATTTCTTGGGTAAGTTGTAAAGAAATTTGTCAGCAAGTAGATGACGAAAAAGGCAAGGGCCTGCCCTTGAACAAATAAGGCAAATGGGGCTGCATATGTTCTTTATACTTCTCCTTGTCCTGCCACAAAGAACTCACATCTTTGCTACCCCCTGTTACCATGCTGGGGAAACTATGGGTCAGAACATTTGCTACTGTGTAATCATCCTTCTCCAAGGAAACTTGCTAGGTACCCTGTAGAAGAAAGTGGCATTTTATTATCAAAACTGATTCTACAGCCTGCCTTTATGCTAATTAAGGTATAATTCTCTAGCATATCAAAAAATTTTCTTGCAAAGTCCACTCTGAAAAGTGAAAGATTTTACAAATTTTAACCTATTTCTGATGCTTTACAGCAGGTTATCATTCCACATTATTTTTTCTCAGGTAGCAAAAGTGTTTCCTGCTGTCCTTCCATTCTCATTTTCTTCACAAATTCATTTCTATCTCTTAATGAATGTTTTACTCTCCTTTCATCTCTGGCATGTTCCAGGGATACACTGACAGAATGTCTAATGAAAGAATCTGAGTTAAATACTTTTTTTTCAAGCATTCACAGACATTGATTTTCTTGTTGTGGTTGTTCTATTCTGTTCCTTTGTTAATCAAATTGTTTCATTAAGAGACACCCATTTTCCCCTATCCTTCAACAAAACAGTTGCTTGTTTGCTTCTGTATAAATGAGATTGTTTCACTAATATGGTTAATTGCACAGTCCTACAAACAGAACTGTAACAGCAATAAAGTACAGGTCAAGAATATGAAGAAGCAGTTAAGACTGGGGAGTTTTTATATCTGGGAATGCCTTGTATTTGCTCTGTTGCCTGAAAGGACATTGAATGGAACAACTTCCTCCCTTTTTTATATTCTTTGAGGTTGAGATGATCGTGAAAGTAAACTTCAGCTCTGGATGTGTCTGAACTTCATGAAAATTTGGACTCAAATCAGTATTTCTAGCAAGTTTAACCAGAATGGTGCTTCAAGTGCTAGGTGTCTTACTCCTTTAGGAGACTCAAGATATTCCCTTGGCATAGGTGCTGTTTAGATCACAGGAGGTTGAAATTTAAAAAACTAATTGCACACATAACCGACAATTTGGACTGAAATTCCATAAACACTCTGCAGGTGTAATAAGTGGTCACAGTCACTGAAACTGCATTTTCACAGCCTCGATTTGCTGATCCTATCGCTGTGGTTGAGCATATCACTCCTCTGCTGCCCTGCTTGGAGAGGGAATCCTGCTCCTTCACATGCACTGGCTCTGGCATACATCTGACCCTACAGAAAGCCCACACTTTAGTGACTGAAGCAGAGAATAACCTGATTGCTCTCCCACATAAGTCAACTTTCCTCCAGTTTTTGTTTCAAACCCGACTCACTGTAGAGTCACCTGAGTGACACCAAAACCAATGCAAGTCTTCCAAAAAGACCTCCAAGCTTGACTGGGAAACATCACAAAGCAGAAAGACATCTTCTCTTTGACTATATCTGCTGGTGGCCAATGGCTCTACCTGAAGGAGAACTGTGTCATATTTCCAGTTTCCTCTATCCCACCTACCTCATGACTGCAATGATATCAGAAAGTACTTTGAATAAAGCTATTTTATCTTTTTTCAAAATAAGAACTGTGAATAAGACTATTCAGGAGAATCACAGTTTACTGGAGGTTCATAGAAGATGTTAAAATTGAAGAAGATCTGAAAATAACTACAACATATTTGTTTGAGGGATGGATAAAGTGTTTTCAGTGAGAAGCTTCAGAAATGCAATCTATTTAGTTTACCAAAGACAGCTACAGTGAGTAAGTTTTTTCATGAAGACATAATACTAGGAAGATCTTTAGTGGAGAGAAGCGTAACAAGAATCAGTGGCTGAACTCTGAAGCCAAATAAATTCAAGAAAGACCTTTCTGTTGTTTTTGTTGTTTGGTTTTTTTTTAATCACTGTAAGAGTAATTAATCAGTGGGGTGGGGGCAACAGCCAAGGGAGTGGCGGATTTTCTTTTCTCAATGTCTCCAAATTAAGACTCAATAACTTTCTGAGGAAGTGTTTTTGCCAAACACCAGTTAATGAGCACAGTACATGGGTAACTGGGTGAAATGTACAGGTCTGAAATGTACAGGAGTGTACAGGTCGGAATAGATGATCTAACCATCCCTCTGGCCTTAATTTCCATGAATCTATGAATTATCCTAGATTTGTTGGCATGCAGTAGGATTGAAAAAGCAAGCCTTTGAGGAAAAACTGTTTGTGATTTGCCTCAAGAAAGAATTTTCAGGTTCATGGAAAGGAAACCAGATTGATCTGTATTAATGGTGTCTGGCAGAACATTCTCTTAGTTGCTTGCCAAATTTTTGGTGAGGGTTTTATTGCCAACTGTAGGAAGCAATAGGAATTGATATAAAATATACAAACAATTTGGTAACCTTCTCATGAGAGTGAAATATATATGATGAATATAACTACTTTTTTTTTTTTTTCCTTCAGAGAATTCAGAAATTTGGCTCTTCCCGAAGTGTAGCAATCATGCCTAAGCATTTTATAGACTTCTAGTGGTAAACTGCCAAGCCTTAGAGACTTGTCAAGGGCAGAGGTTGAATATTAATCTTCACCACTGTCACTTCAACTGCATCTGAGCTCCCTCTTCTGACGTTTAGATTTTGTTTTAACCCCTTAGAGGGACTGTAAAATAGTCCCACCAGGTACACTCCATGCATCAGGTGCCACAGGTAAGCCTCATGAGAGTGTTGTGGACAGCAACACTTTAATAGCAACTCCCTTGGCTGCAGGTCCATATCCTACCATTTCAACTGGCGATGTCTTTGATCCTTTCTCAATAAACTACAACATTTTTCTGCCGCTATCCGTTGTGCAAACCCTTTCAGGATAACTTTTTCAAATACAATTATACTAGTAATAAAAGTCCCCAGACATTTCATCCACTTCTCCCTGATTTACCATATCTGGATAGCTTCCTAGGATGCTGTTCCAGGGCAGACACTGATTTTAAAGCTTTCACAATGTTTATGGGAATCAGTTCTTTATTATCCTCAGAGGTATGCACTCTTCTTTAATCACATCACAACTCCTATTGTAGTTTATGTCTAAGCTGTCATCCTCAGAGGACAACATTTTATTCCTTTTTGAATATATAGATCCACATACGAATAAACACTACCATCTTTTTGGATGCCAGGGGCATCCCTGCTTTTTTTTTTTTTTTTTAAGTTTGTTGTTATATATATATTTATTTTTTTTACTACAATTTTTTTAACATGAAAAGATTGTCTGCACGGTCACACATCCCCTGAGACATCTCCACCCACAGACATATTTCAACATTCCATCCCAGTCTCTTCTGTGTATCTGAAGTTTCATCTTTGCCAGATTTTTTTAGTGAGAAAAGAACTCCATAGTGACTGCTAGTTCAGTTTTAACAAGAGAACAAGGGAAGACTATAGTCAGTTATCAGCATTTTCACTTGATTTTGTGTGATGATGTTGTTCCTATTTTATGTTCAGAAGTTTTAGTCAAACTCTTTTGGTCCAGGTAAGTGGTTTTCTAGCATGCTAAAAATTCACCACCCAGATGGTATTCATTTTACCCATCAGATCTTGGGCATGTCTATTGAACTTTAAAGTACGCTTGCCCCTTGAGGAAGAAGAATAGAGAAAGAATCATAGAATCATAGAATCATAGAATGGTCAGAGTTGGAAGGGACCTTAAAGATCATCAAGTTCCAACTCCCCTGCCATGGGCAGGGACACCTCTCACTAGAGCAGGTTGCTTAAAGCCCCATCCAGCCTGGCCTTGAACACTTCCAGGGATGGGGCATCCACAGCTTCTCAAGGCAACCTGTTCCAGTGCCTCACCACCCTCACAGGAAAGAACTTCTTCCTAATATCTCATCTAAATCTCCCCTCTTCCAATTTAAAACCATTACCCCTCGTCCTATCACTACACTTCCTGACAAAGAATTCCTCTCCAATCCTGCAAATTAGTTGACTGTCATCTTTTAGGATGTGTCTTCTAAAAGATACAATGCTGATAAGCTGGGCTGTGTGAAACTGGCTTCTTTTCTGCCTGTACAATTGGATATTAAAATCCCACTAGAAGCCTAGACTAGCAGTGAAGACCTGATGAAAAGCAGGGAGTTATTTAGCAATTTCCTCAAGGCTTTTCCTACCAGACAACAGTCCTCTGCCCACCTCAACTTCTCCCAGCAGATCTGCTTGACACCTGCTTCCTAACATGGGTACCAACAAAAGACGTGAACTAGAGACAGTAACATTAAAAAACTCTTCAGAAAATAGAAAATGTTAATAAAACAGATCAAGAATGGCATAGTGAGGAACCGCCTATACAATGGGAGGGGTAGTTACAGAAGGTTGTTGGATACATTTAATTGAGTTTGACAAGTGCTGACTATTCACAGAGCACTAATGACAGCTAGCAAGCCATTTTGTGCATATTTTCAGCAAAAACTGATAATTGAATTTTTGTTGCTATTCAGATTGATAAAAGCTTTACTATCTGTTAAACTTGTTCAGATTTCAATTATTTGTCTTTTTCTACCTATGGAATTACAGAGTGGGGTATATACAAAAGGGAAGACAGAGAGAAAGAAATCTCCCCACAATAGCTTGGCATGCTGAAATCTAATCTTCCAGTGCTGAGATAAGTATCTAAGTTATGATGCTGCAGGCTACAAAGGGTGAGGTTCTCCTTTGACAAAAATATCTGTCTTGGTTGGTACCACAGTGTCATTCCAAACGGCATGAATTTCCATCCTAATCCTCTTTCTCTTACTTTCTTTCTGACCATAAATTTCGTGCTGAACCGGAAATTTTCCCCATCTGAAGTCAAAACAAATACATCCATGGGAAAAATTTTAGCCTCAAATTTTCCTTTTTAAATGAAAAATAGTTCTTGCAAAAGTCTGCAATAATCTCAATTCAAGTACAGTAGCTGCTAAGGGCAGCTATGCTGCAGGACTATACACCATATATCCATAAAGACTGGTGTGTTGTATTTCTCGTTTGTCTTGGATGTATTGGTCTTATCTTCCTCCATACCTATATTGCATCTCCACTGGGCACAAAAAGGTAGAAGATGAGGTTCAGACAAAGCTTGTACAGGCTTACCACTCTACTACTGTGTTTTCTAACCCCAAGCTAAGCAAGGTTAGATAGTGCTGAAAACAACGGCCTAATTGAAAACAGTTCCCTAATCTGTAAAGCAGCTTCTGTGAATGCTGTCACAACTAGAGACTCAAAACTCTGAGTGTAGACACTGACTCTTCCCAGCTCATTTGCTTTGCAGCTGGCGTATTCAAGCACTGGCCTGACCTCTTTATGCCTTTCCCTCTATACATTTCTATTCTTGAGTGTAGAGATATAAATGTATTTTATGTGTTCCTTTCTGTGGTAACAATACTGATGATGCCTGAGTGTACTGCACCAGTTATAATGGCAGAAAAGGTTGTGAATAGATGCTGTTTGAAGGTAGCTACTGTTCTGAGAGAAGATGGTTGTGATTAGATGGTCTCATTTCTATGCATGATTCTGTGACCCTGAAAAGAAACTAATACCAAAGCCTCTCTCCCCTGATGATGACACCAACTATTTGAGAACGCACGATGTTTATTCACTTACCAGGGATCATACAGACCAACGATAATAGAAAAAAAAAGAAAGAAAAAAGAAAAAAGAAAAAGGAAAAAAGAGAAAAGAAAAAAGAAAAAAGAAAAAAAAATAACATGGTGGATAGTACTTTATGGTACAGAGAAACAGAAAAATGTGACTGACAATTTGGTAAAGACTAATCAACCAGGTAAAATAAAAAATAGAAAGTTATAACTTCTAGAAGATTTAAGCACTAAACAGAAGAGAATTAAATTATCCAGTGTGCAAACATTCTCCTCCAATTACAGAAAAAAACAAAAAAAAAAACAAAACAAAAAAAAAAAACCACCAAACAAACAAAAAGCAAGAGAATAATTTTGATAAAGTGTCTTAGAAAAAAATTCCTGGATACGAGAATGAAACACATCATCCAGATGGGAGTTTCAAGTTCTTCTAGGTTATGTTGACTGTTTATTATACAGACATATGTTTAAAAAAGCACATTGTGAAAAATGGGAACAATCCTCATGTAATCTAGCTGGAAGAGAGTATTCATGATGTTGAATACTCAAGTCTAGCATTACACAAATAAAGCCTCTGTTGTGATACTGGCTAACAGGACACAACATGATCCTGCGGTGATAAGCCAGATAGAATTTGCGGTGTTTAGCATGACTGGCTGCTTTTTCCAGTGTGGCAATAAACACATTGTATACTTGCCTACATAATCATGGAGCAATTGACAATCGAAGTTCAGGCCTACAGACAATGCTTAAAGTATTAGTAAAGAAATACAAGTAACTGGCCTGTTTAATGTCCATAAAATATCCTGTCCTTTTTCCAGGTCATCACAGATTTCTGCTGGCATCTAAGCCTGCAGCACCTAAATGAGTATCAGCAGGCTCTCTTACAAAGCTATTACTTGTAAACTAGGTATAAGAATAGATATAGAAGGGATTTGAATTTATTTCAGATTAATAGATGCATTAGTAACCACCTAGACTCCATCTGGGGTTCTGAGCCCTGACTTGGGAAATGCAGATCTAAGCCTTGAAATGTCGTGCTGATTGAGGCCTCAGGAAAACTGCATTCATAAGCAGCGGGACCCGTATGCAGTGATTTGCTTTGTTCTCGAGGCAAGGGCTGGAGGGGGGTGGGCGGGGGGCAAACTGAATAGCTCTTCTATGACTCAGTATGAAAGGAAAAGGCAATAATAATAAACAAGATCTCAAGAGCATACAACAATCAGTGCATTCCAATACAGAGAATGCATCCTAGAATGCTTTCTTGGGACAAATGGCAAGGTAATTCTATGGGAGAGGCTTGAAATTTCTTCCAAATGAGCTGTGAGAGGACTGTGGAAGAGATTTCAGGATCCCAACCTTTACGTCAATCCCCTGATCTATGAGCTCCCGAGAGCAATTGCTAGAGACACAGAGAGAGCATGGTGTCTGGGGCATTGCTCAGGTGAAAAATGTTACAAGGGTGTTACTGGGAGGAATCGTCCATCTCCCATCAGATCCATTGCCCAGAGTGAAGAGTTGAAGAAGCTGCTTCTTGAAGTCTCCCCTTACCCCTCATTCTTTCAGCACCAAACGTGTATTCCTTCAGCTCCTCACACAAGCAGCTTCCCAAGGCTATTCATATGGCCAAATAATCCTGGGGCAGTGAGCATATGAAATTGTCCCTTCGATTCCACTGTCCTCAGCCTCCCTACCCCTGTGGCAGGCCCACACCTTCCTCACAACTCTGTTGAGAAGGCCTCCAACGAACTCCCCAGGCAAGACCCAGGAAGAGAGTAGGAGACACACATCTCTCTCTGAGAGCAATATAAACACAGACTGTGCAGTAGACTTCAGATTCATAAAAATCCAATTTAGAAAAGGTGATTTAAGGGACTTAGGAATATAGATTGAAACTTAAAAAGCCTTTGCTCTTCAGTTGAACCCGGCCTCAGCCTTCCCAGAGACCCCAAGGTAACATATTTAATCAGTCGTCTGCCTAAATTCTGCCATCCCAAGATGGGGATAAAACTTTTTTCCTCGCTATGATTTTGTGAGGATAAAATCCACTAATGATCATGAGGCACTCAGATACAGTGATACAGATCCTAAAAACAGAACGTAAAACATAGTCCCAGGCTATACTGCTGCCAATATTTTTGTTTCTGATATGAATTCCATACCATTTGCTGTGCTTGCTGTATAAAAGTTTAGCCTCAATTAAGGCACTTCGTATGACTGGTCGTCAGCCAGTATGCCCTGTTTTCACTAACCCTTTTCCCTCTTTCCTTACCTTCCCTTTTGCCTGTACCAGAGCTGCAGGGATTTTAGACTCGAAGTGTAGCACTGGGCTGAGGAAAAGTAAGCTTTGTTCCCCCCTTTCTGCTGACATTTTTTGTGACCTCAGGGAAATCATTTAACCCATTGGTTTCCCATGCTCGAAAGGAGAGTGAGGATGTTTTTGTTGTCCCATATGGCAGTACGATAAAGCAAGCTCTCCCAGCTGCCTCTGACTACATTTAGAGACAGTGGAACTTACCTGCATCTTGTCTGAGGCTTCTGGACACTGCCATGGCCGTAATACAGAGGAGAAGCAGTTAGCAGATGGTGGCAGTAATGCCAGGCCCCGAGCTGTTTGGTTTTGTTCTGTGCTGATCACAGGTTTGCTCTGGTCTGGGCTGATCTTCTCCCCAGCTTCACAGAGCACCTTGTCCTCTCTGTGCCTGCTCCCAACCTGCCCCACAATGTTCTTCCATTCTCCTGAGGTGCCCTCATTCCTGACAATCTGCTCCTTTCCCATCCCCTGAAAAGGGGAATGCTTTGTGGCTGTTTCTGCTTGTGCTGCGTCTTCCCGCTTCCTGTGTTTGTCTTGTCTAACTGTAAACTTTGGGTCTGGGGGGAGATATCTACCACACAGCATCTGACTACCACTCTACCGGCCTTACTTTGTTGGCCCTGATACTCTAATAAATATTTTTGTTGTTGTTCTTGTTGCTATTATTATTATTTGCAACAAGGTAAGGAGACTAAAACAGGGAGATGGAAGATATTCCACAGGGCTGTTGGACTTGGTTACAAAACGGTTCTCAGAAAAGCAAATTTCTATTATTTCCATGCATTCTTTGTTATCAATTATCACTAAAATTAGTCACAAAACAAAGCACTTTAGGTACTAACCCTGTGAAAGTTGGTTGAAAGAGAACAATATACCTAACATCATCAACAGAGCTAATGAAAACACAGGGCACCCGGCAAGTGCAGCTGTCAATGAGGTTTTCAACAATTTTGTTGGAAACCAGACCTGGCTTGATTTTCTGTTTCAGGAATACCCAAATATAGTGGTGATTTGAGTAGTGCAACGCTTTACCTTTCACATTTTCTCCTAATCCTATACATCTGCTGCTTCAGTGGTTAAGACCTAGGAAAAAAAAAAAAAAATTGTGTAAAAGTAACTTAAAATGTATACTGATTTTACCAAGAACACATTCCAGAAAGCTCACCTACAACTGATATATGAAAATATATATGTTCAGTAAAGCAGAATTAAAACCAGAATTTGAGTTGCTCTTGTCTCTGTTTAACTGCAGCAATTTTTTATACTTGGGAGGGTTTGTGTATGATGAATTAACTAGTGAGTCAATGCACAACAGCAATATTTGTGTGTAGATGTACTTGTAGGTATATACTGATTTGGGCTTTGAAGTACAAAATTTAAAGGGAAAAACATTGTGTTTGGGAGATCTCCTCCCCATCTAATTGAACCTGCAATCTATTAACAGTTACTAAAAACAAAATTCAAAAATACCGGGTCTGAACACTTCTATTGGTTTATATTTTGTTACCTTTTTTGAGGACTCTGATTACTGCTCAAGTACAACTGTGAGAGTATCACAGCCGTACAGCATTTCTGCATAGTTGGAAATAAATTCTGCCCAAGGAAACAAATGGCATTGTGAAGTATTTTTATATAAAAAGATGTGTGTAGATGTACTCAGGGCTACCCACCGGGGCACAGAGCTGGAGTCCTCCTGGCCAGGGTTTCTGAACAGTCCTGCTAGAAACACCTCAGGGGGGAGACCCACCCACCTCCAAGATGTGCATTTCCTACAGAGTGAGTGACCTTCTCTGATCCTAGCAATGAGCTGGAGACCACAGCCTTGTCTCGCCAGTAACACCCAGGCAAACACAAATTGTGCTTCCTGCATTGTCTTGGCAGAAAAAGAGAAAGGGAACCCACAAGTTGGGGGAAGGTATGGTCAGCCTTCCTCCTCTTTTCACGCTTTTTCTGGCTGGACACGTAGATGCAATTTATATATCTGAGGAGAAACAGTCAGGTAATACAATCATTTCCCAGTCCCAGGTATGGTGGTGCCAAAACCTCCTCTCTGAAAACTTTCAGACAGACTAGCTTCTTCTAATCTTGCACAATATCTTTTCAAGATACAATTTATCTGCTTTGAAGCACAACCTGACATCACAGAAGTCAGGAAGCTTCCTTTCCTGGGGTGATCAGCAGCATGATGGAGGATAATTGTGCTTGCTGATGACAGTACAAAAGGACAACGACGTTACGGCTTGCTGACACTACTGCAGAGCTCAGTGTCTGGAACACAAGTGTCCTGCTCCTCTGCTCCAATGGCCAGGTCCAGCCAAGCCCACCTTAGCTCCAGGCTCCTTCTTGATGCCCATCAGCCATGTTCCTCCTTCTCCTCAAGCAAATGTCAAGACAGGGTAGAGCTTCTGCATGTGTAGGGTCACTTGTGGACCTGTAGGTCCCAAGAAGAGAGCGGGGAGGGAGCAGGAGAAGATGACAGGTTTGTGCTGGAAATGGAGTACTGCACCCAGAGGGGAGGAGGACAGGAGTCACTCTGCACTCTAATAAAGAATTTATAAATGAGGTGTGAGGTAGGAGAGGTGGGATATGAAAGTCTTTCAAGGCTCTGGTCTATCTGGGGAATGATAAGCTCATAACGAAGAAAAAAATTGACATCAAACCTTCCAAGAATCTCATTGACTTGCTAGAGAAGTTTGATAGCACTATAGTATGTGTTTATACCTTCAGACATTTTTAGTGTCCATATCATTAAAGACTTGAACAGTGTCTTCCATGAAGAAGGAACTTTATAGACTGAATGCTCTCAATTTGCCAGCTTAAGCTGGCATCAACCAGGTCCATTTTGAACCTGTCTGAACATGAGTTTCTGTTTATCACCACCACAGAAATTGCAGCCTATAGAAGAATTGTATTTCACTTTGCTGCGATTGTGCAGAGCCTGGAAAAGGATCTTGAAAAGCTTGACGTTTTCTTTGGACACTGAAAATCCAGATGTATATCCAATGATAATTGTGGGTTTCCCATCACTTTTGGTTTGAATTTTTCCTGCCCTTACCTGTGTGGAAGTGCTTTCTTCTCTCTCCCGTGACTGCATCTCAAATGCTATTGTATGTACAAACTTCACAACACTTAAGAATACAAAATTTTCCCATGATTATAAATGTTTCATAAAATTCCTTTTTAAAGAAAAATGTTTTGATATATTTTAGTAATGTGAATGTAATATCAGGCTTATAAGTATTGAAATGAATCACATGCCTTATTAGTCCATTTCGGAGATTTTTCTTTGTACATGAATGAAAAATTTAAATGGAGATGGTTCTGAAAGAAATAGCGATAAACATAGCTGCATGAAAAGCGATCTAAAATTCCTGACAGAGGTAAAGAAAAAGAAATTAAAGTGTCCCTGATGAAGGGGGGTCTAAGAATGAAAGACAAATTGTTCCTTGCACGTGCTGTGTCAAAGCAGTTGTTGCTCAAAGCTCTTTACAGGCTTTATGCCCACACACTGAGCAAGCTGCACATCCTCGCTAGTAATGCTGAGTAAGATGCAGAAAGGGGAACTCTGCTCAGGGGCTGCCAAGATTAAAGCACCTCAGAGGCTTAAGTTTGCACTTTTTCTGTCCTTGTGCTGGCTGATAAGGCAATGTCAGCCCACAAAGATAGGCCTGATCCCACAGAGATTTCAGACTCCACATGACAAACAATAAATCCAAGGGGGAAAAAATGGAAATCAATGGAGTAACTAGTCATTGCTCTGTGCTGTTAGGTGTAATAGCAAAGGAAAGCTTTAAGGAAGCATAAGAAGATGATAATAATACACTTTGCGGAGCTCCTCATAAGCATGAGAGGCTGTATAGCAAAAAGGACATAATTGCCACTTTGAAGATTAAAAATAGGATAATAGAGGCCAGCATCATGAGATAATTTGGGGAAGACACAAGATTTCACTGCTTGAATGTATGCATTTTGTGTAGTATGGTATGCCCAGGAGATGAAAAGGGACTGACTTAAATAAAAATGAAGAAGTGGGAATGAGAAGTTTTAAGAAAAGAGAACTATAAATTCTGTTAAGAATAGCTGCTATAAAAAGGACATTTACATGCTAAGAAGGAAGAAATAAAGGATACAGCTGAAGACCGTCAAAATAGCTCTAAGCCAAATGTGAAATAGTTTCCAGTAATTCAGATCCCTCATGGGCAGGCAGGTCCTGGGCTCTCCCTTGCAAAGGGAACACTCTGAGGCTGGCATGGTATGACAGCGTGTCCTCCAGTATGCTCTCCGTGTTCCACATGCCAGCCAGCAAAAAGAAAACGGATTGTAGGGGAAATCGCCATCTGCTTTTGTCAATAAAAAAGACCGCGTGCACGGCTTGAGCCTAAACAGACTGAAGCTAGCCTTTTATAGCTGCATGGAGACCTCACTATGGTGGGAGAAAGTATAATTTGAAAGGAATAAACAAAAATTACCATGACACAACTTCATCGGCTCTGTATAGGCTCCAACATTGAATCATAGAAGACATGGGAACTTATAAAGGCAGGGGTTCACATTAAACCTATGATTTTCTCAGCTTCCTAGGACCTAGTTTCAAGAACATTATTACAGATATTGTTTTCTCACACTTTAATGTAATTTGTACTATACAGGGGGAAAAAGATTTTAAAGTTTCTCTTTCCTGTAAACACATACAGAAGGCTCATTCACTGAAAGTGCCTCAGAATCTTTGGCATATTTATTCTTCCAAGGCACATGAGAGGGTGTATTAATATCGGTGTTCCATAAACTATTTAACTGAAGCACAAGGTCTCAGAAAGGCAACATCTTGAAACTGAAGTCAGCATAGGCATAACTGAGGCAGCACTGAAAACAATATCACACACCAAATCACACAGGATCACAGTGTGGCTGCGATGGGAAGGTCCCTCTGCAGATCATTTGGTCCAACCCCTCTGCTCAAACACTATGTCCGAGTTACTTTTGAAGGTCTCCAAGGTTGGAAATTCCACAGCCTCTCTTTGGCAATTGAGGGGACACTGGCCAGCCTGTAGTTGGCCAGATTCTTCTTCTCCCCTTTCTTGGTGATAGGAGTGATATTTGCTTCCATTCATTCCTCAAGATTCTGTCCTGGTCACCACAACCTTTCAAAGATAACCAACAGTATCTTTGCAGTGACTTCAGGCAGTTCCCTCAGATCTTGTGGGTACATCCCGTCAGATCACATGGGCTTGTATACAGTGAGTTTGTTTAAATGTTCCTTTCAACAGCATCCTCCTCTACCAGGGGTGAGCCTTCCTTGCTCCAGACTTTCCCTTTGGTCCCAGAGGCCTGGTGTTCCTGCAAGCTGGTTTAACCAGCAAAGACTGAGGTGAAGAAGGCATTCAGTAGCTTGGCCACTTCTATATCCATATATATATCTATATTGTCACCAGGGCCCCTGCTCCATTCAGCAGCAGGCCTACATTTTCCCTAGTCTTGTTTTTTCTGCTGATATTCATGTAAAAGCCCTCCTCATCCCTCACCAGATTCAACTCTAGGTGGGCTTTGGCTTTCCTAACCCTGTCACTGCACACTGTGTCTATATTCTTCCTGGGTCACCTGCTTCTGCCTCTTGCATGCTTCCTTTCTATGTTTTAGTTTAGTCGGGAGCTCCTTGTTCATCCATGCAGCTCTCCTGCTGCCTTTGTGATTCAAAACGCACCTTGTGCCCAAGCTGCTATCAAGCCACTGTCAGACACAGAAAGTTTAAGGCAGTTAAAATTTCCTTCACTAAGATGTGGAGTCAGCCCACCTGTGCTTATCTTGCCTGTTTCAATATCCACAATGAGATATACTACAGCCAATGCCCCAACCTAGCACCCTGGTCTGCAGGGCAGATATACCTAAAGAGGGCAACCCCAATCTCATAGACAGTCTGCCACAGGGCAGGAATATGGACACAAATATTCCCATCTTAAACTAGTTCTTTCACCAATAACCCCTCCTGTCTTCTGCATTACCCACGTGTGCCATTCTAAATCAAATGGCTAAATTTGTAATTGTCAACCCATTTCTTTTAAGCATTTCTAATTTACTCTCCTGCAACCTACAGCCTTCGAGCCTCAGAACTGTTGTGTCTTGCAATATTGCTTACAAAAATGACCTCATTTCTTACACTAAGAGTTTGGATCAATCCCCTCAGCGTGCAGACAGTAATTTCTGTTACCTATTAAACTTAAACTGGTGGCTCTTGTCCTATGTATCCATACTCCTAATGACTACTGGCCTTGCTGTAAAAGTAAGGTTGACTTTTCTAGGGGTTTGTAGAACTGAGCATGACCTTAATCTTCTTGCATCAGATTATTATGAAAAGCAAGGTGCTAAAAGACAAAATAAGAACTTTCTAATATGAAAACATTTTGACAAAATATAAACCAAAATAAAATTGTGGTGGGTAAATAATACTGGAATGATATTCTGAGTAGTCTGATTCATTCTTTCACTGTGCCAAAGAAAATAAAAAAGAAAAAAAAGACATGTAATATGGTGCATCAATGACCTGGTTTGCTGTTGAGGGGTTACAAATCACACCCAAATCTACAAAAGGGCATTTTGGTCATCCAAACCCAAACTTAGAATTAAAAACCATCACTCAGTTGCTGAATTCATCAGACTGAGCCCAGGAACTCTGGCTTGAAGGTATGAGCTGTCACTGCTTTTAAAAATACCAGGAGAGAGAAGAGGCTAAAAGCGGTACCCAGCCAGTGGACTGTGTCCCACATGAGTCGTCCTGAAGCAGCTGCCCAAGGACCTTCCCTGGAGAGACACAGAGAAGGTCTCTCCGTGTATGATGTCCACTGCAATTGATGCTTACACAGGCATCGACCCACCCTGCATGTGAAGGAGGTCCTGACACCTGATGGAGGTGGTAGGGAAGGGGCCATGGCGTGCAGTCCTCCGTACCTACAGCGTAAGCTGTGCAGCTGACCTGCCTTGCTGGAAGGCAGGTGACAGGTTTCCCGGTGCTCAGTTTGTTCCACTTTGCAAAGAAATTATTATTTGAGGGTCCAAGAATGAGATAAAAAGGGATTGTGACTCTGTATTGTAGTTGCTGTGTCAGACTGCTAACACTGAGCTATGGGTGCCAGCCCCTACTTGCTCCAGGAGCTAGAAACTAGAAAACAGCAGCTTTTTCAGAGGAGTAAGGACCCGAGGCAAACCGTCTCCCACTCCCAGGCAGGCACTAAACAATTAGACTGCAGAAACATGCTGGATTTTTGGAGCAATTACTATGAAATTCTCCATGCCAAAGAGTTATTCTTAATTCATTTGCCGAGCGGCTTCAGCAAGAGAAAATGGAAACATTTGTGCTCAGACTCCTTCACCCTAGAACTTCATGGGAAAAGCAGGGGGAGGTAAATGAAGGGATTCAGATTTTCTCAGATGGGAATTAAGCCCGTGTTTCCTGAGCCCCACCACTGAGCCGCTGGATGAAAGGGGACTGCCTCTTAAGCTTTCAAAGGGGCTAAAGCACCTCACGGCAGGAAAGAGGTCAGAGAGACTGCTCCCGAGTGAAGGGATACACCTCTCTACAACTGAATATATGGAATCCAAGCCTCTGAGACAGGCACAAACGCTTCATATTTCCTATGTCAGATGTATTTCTGTGTAGCTGGGGATTATGTGACCACCGGTATCAAATCTGTGCTCTACTAGGACACCAGACAGAACAGGACATGCACACCTCTGCCAAGTTGACTGGGATGCACTACACAGAGTTTGTTCCAGCTACCTGAAGCAAACAGTCTTCCTGAGCTAAGTACAATAATAATAGCAATAATAATATTAACTACAGCTTGTACTGGCTTAGCCTTTCGCACCTTGTGGCTACAGTGTATTTGTTCAGGCAGTGAGAATCATAAAACCAGGCTCAGGCTACCAGCTTCTACCCGCCAGCTGGGCAAATTACAGACTTTGGCACTTGGCTTTCTCCCTGCAGAGAGCCCAGGCACTTGACGTGGAGGCTGCTAATTCTACAACCCCGAGCCCTTGCTCGATTTAACCCTAAATCAGTTTCAATTCCCAGCAACTAAATATCAGGAATCCAAGTCTCCAAGTCAAGCACAAATACTTCCTATTTCCTATTTTAGACAGCTTTCTGTTTAGCTGGGGCCATCAGTTTCATTTCACACCTTGTGACACTTTTCAACATAATTCTGCCTGGTTCCACTCTCATTTAAGTCATGCCCCCCACCAAACAGCTAGAATTCATTAAAAAAAATTAACGAGGCATCACCTGTCAATGCCATCCTAATGAATACCTGGTTATCGGGCATTTTTTACTGGGATCACTCCTCCCAGCAGAATTGAAGGACAATCATGAGAATGGGAATGAGCAGAAGCTGCAGAAAAGGGGGATTGCGTGAGGCAGCGCTTCTGCTGAAGCAAATGACATTGGAACTACAGCTTAACTTTTCTGTCGAATCAGGTTATCACCTGCTTGTCATCACTGCTACTTGTCTGGCCACACTGGGAGTTACAGAAGCCAAACCAGCAGGAAACTACCCTTCCCCTCTCAAAAAGGGAAGGGGGTGGGGGGAAAAGAATAGTTTTCTGCTGGTTTAACTCTCTAAAATGGCTTATTGGGAGGTCAGAGGGAAGCCAGGGCATGCACAACAGAGGGAGTGGAGCTGTAGGGCCACAGCAGAGGAATGAAGGGAGCAAAAGACTGGTGCTGCGTTGACTGAGCCTGGGTAAAACTGTTGGGGAACTACAGTCGGAGCAGGATTTATCCTTAGAACTGACGGGTCTAAAATGTTTACAACTCCCTATTGCAGGGTTACTAGCTCCACTTACTCATCCAGGCACTGCTTAGTGCAGTGGAGCCCCAATGCCCATCTTTTACTGCTGCAATGTGGTACTTTAAAGCAGAATCAGCATATAGCAGGGACCAGTCATTTAGTGGTATATTTCCACCTCCCCTGTATGTTGTTGTTTCTTGCTGATTGCTTTTAAGGGAGGGGCTTGACTTTAACTGGAGTGTTTTTGCTTTAGTATGATCTAAGGAATTTTTGTTTTGGGTTGGGTTTGTTGTCAGTTTCTTTTATTGTTGATTTTAGTTTGTAGGTCCTTTTTGTTTTTACCCAGAAGTAACCAGACTCATTCCTGCAAGCCGGTTATCTAGTAGGTTAACAGATATTTTTTTATTAGATATGAGAAAGACAAACTGTATGATACTTTTAAAGTATATAAGCTCTGTTAAGTTTTCAATTTCCCAGCACACCAGACATTCAAACAGTCTGGATCCTATTTAACAAACATTGTTGAATGTATTCAGTTAATAAAAGCTTGGTAAATATTAGTAAAGGGCTTGTAATGGTTGTGAGTGACATAAAGGTTAAAAGCTTCCGATAGCATTGCACCAAACTGGAGTAAAGCTTGAAGAAATTGAAGTGATGTGTTATTAAGAAATCGCAGCACTGATTGGGACATCAAAAAATACTCATTTCTCAGAAATAGGAAAAGATGTAACTATTCCACAAATCTGAACTAAGTTTTAGAACTTGAAACTTTTAACATCATTCAGATCATACTGTCCTGTTCTCTCGTTATCATAATGTATATACAAATTAAAACAAGAAGAAAATTCCTTCACTGTTCCAGCCTGACAGTTCCTGGGAAAGCAAAATGTTTTCTTTCCTAGGCATAAGCTACACTGTTAAACATAATGACAAGGACAGGAGAAGGAAGGGCTTTGAGGTAGGTTGGCATACAGGGAATATTATCTCTTGGTATAAACTTTATGGGGTTGGTTGTTTTGGGAGTTTTTTTGGTTGGTTGTTTAGTTGTTTGGGTTTTTTTTTTTGCTTTGCTTGCTCCTCTCCCTGCACAGAGGAAAGGTCTCCATGTACCTCAGGACACAAAGAGGCTTCCCACTGCCTCCCCAGAGCTTGATAGCCCAAGGGAAAGGCACAACGGGAACACCAGAAAGCACACGTTGTTTCAGGATTTCTGTAAACACTGGAATCCAGCTCCCAAAACCACTCTTAGATTCACTTCTTTAAAGGCTTGTCTGGACGAGGATAAAGGTGTATTTAAAAAAAAAAAAAAAGTGTCAGTGAAAACTTTTAATTAACGTGTTTTCAAATTCTCAGTTTTGACAGGGTGTGTTGCATTTGAGCACATTTGCCAGCAAACATGTTAAAATACATTTGTGTCCCATCTAATGTGGCAAGTTAGGACACGTTAAAAGTTTCAAAAATTAACAGGAGTTAAAACTTGTTCATGATTGTGCTTCTACCGTAGCTGAGGGTGAATGTCACTGGTGGGTTTTCCTGGGACTCCAGAGAGAAGCTGCCATACTGGCAAGGAGCTGTTATGTAGCTGCTTTTCACTGTCAAGGAAAAGTAACATTTCCTTTACCTGCTTGCAGGAACGAATGAAAAGGAGTGTTTATACAGTATCGGGGGGAAAGAAATTAGAAGTGGGTATTAGTGAGATGGGAGGTTGAGTAGCAATTATTGGGGTCAGAAGCCATGCTTTCACAGAGTGGCAAATAGCAGTTTTGGAGGACCTGATGCAAGGCCAGGATTTCCATAGCCACATAACCCACCCAGAGCATGGCACCGCATTTAGCTGTTGTTCCAAACGTGGCCAAACACTTTGCAGGAACACCTTTACCTCAGCTGCTCCTGGGCTGAAAGCAAGTTGTTTTTTCTCTGGTCTCCCCACAGAAGCTCTGAGCAAAGTTGACAGAAGAACTATATGCCAGATATATATACCTGGCTAGCTTGAGGGTAAGGTTTGTAATTGTGCCCGATCAAAGTCATAGCTGTGAGGCACAGATTCAGTATTAATGATCATGAAGTCACAGCTGAGCACCAGGAACTGAGTCAGCTGTGATGCTGATTTGCTGGGCAGCACCGTACAAACCATTTAATCAGTCCACACCTCAGTCTTCCCCCTACCCAAGAGGTAGAGGATGAAAATAAATCTCAGGCAAAAAAAGTGCTAAGAGAAGTCATATTTTGGAAGCACTGTAGAAAAGATAACTTCATCTGAGGGGCTGGGGTGGTGCAACACACAGTTAGAAATCAGATGCAAAGAGACCTTTCACCTTTGGTGGAGCCAGGGGAGGTGAATCCTGCCACCCTCCTGAGAGTAGCTCCAAAATCCCATCTCTTCTTGTTCATTTTTGGACCTCTCAGAGCTGTCTCTCAGTTCCGGCTGTCATGTTCTTAGAAATATTGTCACCCATGCCACATGGGGGATGGATGTGATTTTTTGCTGACACAGCTATTGTGGTAAAAGCTCTATCACAAATACACTTTAAAATGGTACCACTTTTTTTCAGACACCAAATCTTCAACAGCTGACATACATGCACCTCTGCCCTGGTACATCCTTGCTCCTGACAAAGAAATGCTGCAACAACTTTTTGTGTGGAAGGTAGTAAAAAATTGGTATTTTCACATTTACATCTGATTACTCCCACTGCAACACACCAATGAGGGATTGTTTTGGGTTTGCTAGGTTTCCTTTCTTTCCCCCCCCTCTTGGAAGGAGATGAAAAGATCAGGAACTTGAGTAAAGTCAAGTTTAAGAATGAAGAATCTCCCCTCTAGCGTATCTGTTTGCTTGGCGCTTAAAAGGTGTGGTGTGACAAAGAGCAGCCTGGTAACTGGTGGGCTCAAAAGGTCAGTCAAGGGATTAAATCTTGTCTTTGCACCTCACGTTCAAGGATCTGAGTTAGAAAGCAGCGATGGCTGTCCAGGTTGTGATGCACTGTAAGTGGCAAAGGGAGTGTACACATATTCCAGATTTCCTGCTTGCCTGGAGACTCCACAGAACTTGTGGAACTAAACATGTAGAATAACAACAGTCATTTCTTTCCTTTAAAGTTGTAAAACACTGAAATGGTCAAAAAAAAAAAATGTATAAAAAGCACGATGCAAAGCATACACTTGTCAAAAATCCCACAACAGTCACTCTGTGAAAATTTTCATGGACACTACTCTGAAATTCCCATGTAGCTATGGTGGAAAGTCAGGCTGCCTGTGCCCATGCAGGTGAAACTGCATCTACCCATGCAAGGTGGAGAGATGACTTTTGATACTGATTGTGAGGTCCCATCATGGTCTTCCAGCAGGTCTTCTCTTTCCACCAACCGGTGTAAAAAAGAACAAATAAGAAGCAAATCCCCCAAACACCACCACGACCACCACCAAAATCACGATCTGCTGAATATCCAGATTAAAAGGAGGAGAGAAAGCGCTTCGCGTGGAGTCCCCTTGGGAAGCGGAGGAGGATCCCGAAGAAGGAAGCTGTCCGGCTGTCCGTGCCCCACGGTCGCGCCGCCCTCACGCCGCCAGGTGAGTCCCCCGCAGCTCTCTCTATCCCCTTCTGCCGCCGGTACCCTCCGCCCCGCACCGCTGCCCCACGCACCCCCGGGGAGGGGGCGGCAGCACGGGGACCCCCGGAGAGCGGCTCCGGGCTCCGGCAAGCAGCAGCGCCGCCGCCGTGCCCTGGTCCGCCCCGAGCCCAGCCCAGCCCAGCCC
>VXBW01006643.1:1407-13932 GCA_013400375.1 Thinocorus orbignyianus | reverse complement strand
ATCAAGTTCGTAGCAGTATTGTAGAAAGCCATCAAGTTTGTCAGGCAGGATTTGCCCTTGGTGAAGCCATGTTGGCTGTCTCCAATCACCTCCTTATTTTCCATGTGCCTTAGCAGAGATTCCAGGAGGATCTGCTCCATGATCTTGCCAGGCACAGAGGTGAGACTGACTGGCCTATAGTTTCCTGGGTCCTCTTTTTTCCCTTTTTTGAATATTGGGGTTATGTTCCCCTTTTTCCAATCCGCGGGAATTTCACCAGACTGCCACGGTTTCTCAAATATGATGGAAAGTGGCTTTGCAACTTGGTCCGCCAGCTCCTTCAGGACCTGTGGATGGATTTCATCAGGTCCCATGGACTTGTGCACCTTCAGGTTGCTCAGGTGGTCTCGAACCTGATCTTCTCCTACTGTGGGCAGTTCTCCATTCTCAGAGCCCCTGGTTTTACCTACTGTGACTTGGGCAGTGCAGTTAGAGCCCTTGCCAAGTGAAGACTGAGGCAAGAGTCAAGAGCCAAGCACTTGTAAGCCAGGTTTTGGCAGGTATTTCATACACTGTCAAACTGAAGTTCTTTTTATTAAGTGAAAGATTTCTGAAATTATCAACTTAAGAACTGAGAAATAGGAAGATCTTTCAAAGCCTTCTGGCTTAGAAAGTTAGGTCCAAATGCTGTTCCCAGAACAAGGTTGGTGCCAGAGCCTCTGCAATCCAAAATTTCTACTAAACCTTTCAAACTTGTGCTGCTTCTATAGCAGCTCTATCCATAAACATGTAGTCTGTAGCTGAGCTATTTCATGGGGGAGTCTGTACCTCAAATATCAGCATAAATGCTTCACATGTTTTTACAGGAGTCTGTTATTTGTTTGCTCCTTCAGCCAGATCTTCTATTGTTTACTTGGCCCTCTGCTGCATTGCTCTGATCACACACAGGGTGTTTGACTAACGAAATGAGTTGGTATAACTAGTTCTCACAGAGCCTACCAGCAGTTGCTGACACAGGCAAACTAGCCGTTATGCAACACTAGCTATTTTTACTTGTAGGCTCTAATTAAGATATGGTGAAGTCTAAGTCTGTTGTAGTATACAGTGGGATAAGTATTAATAAAAACTGAGCAATACATCACCTGATGGAAACTCCTTTCTTGGCCCTGGTACTACTGTCTGGAACACTTGAGGGACAAAGGCAGAGCAACGGACGTCATTTACCTGGATTTAAGCAAAGCATTTGACACTGTCCCACATGACCTCCTAGTGTCCAGATTGGAGAGTCATGGGTTCGATGAATGGACCACTCGGTGGATAAGGAACTGGCTGGATGGCCGCACTCCAAGAGTTGTGGTTAATGGGTCAATGTCCACGTGGCGGCCAGTGACGAGTGGTGTCCCGCAAGGGTCAGTACTGGGACCAGTACTATTTAACATCTTTGTTGGAGACATGGACAGGGGGATAGAGTGCACCCTCAGCAAATTTGCCGATGACACCAAGCTCGGTGGCGCGGTTGACACGCTGGAGGGAAGGGATGCCATCCAGAGGGACCTGGACAGGCTGGAGAGGTGGGCTAATGCAAATGGCATGAAGTTCAACCAAGCCAAGTGCAGAGTCCTACACCTGGGACGTGGCAACCCCAGGCACAAATACAGGTTGGGCAGAGAATGGCTGGAGAGCAGCCCTGAGGAGAAGGACTTGGGAGTGCTCATGGATGAGAAGCTCAACATGAGCCGGCAGTGCGCGCTGGCAGCCCAGAAAGCCAACCGTATCCTGGGTTGCATCAAAAGAAGTGTGAGCAGCAGGTCACGGGAGGTGATTCTCCCCCTCTACTCTGCGCTTGTGAGACCCCACCTGGAGTACTGTGTCCAGTTCTGGAGTCCTCAACATAGAAAGGACATCGAACTGTTGGAACAGGTCCAGCGCAGGGCCACCAAGATGATTAGAGGGATGGAGCACCTCTCCTATGAGGACAGGCTGAGAGAGCTGGGACTGTTCAGCCTGGAGAAGAGAAGGCTCCGGGGAGACCTGATAGCAGCCTTCCAGTATCTGAAGGGAGCCTACAGGAGAGCTGGGGAGGGACTCTTTGTCAGGAAGTCTAGTGACAGGACGAGGGGTAATGGTTTTAAATTGGAAGAGGGGAGATTTAGATTAGATATTAGGAAGAAGTTCTTTCCTGCGAGGGTGGTGAGGCACTGGTACAGGTTGTCCCGAGAAGTTGTGGATGCCCCATCCCTGGAAGCGTTTAAGGCCAGGCTGGATGGGGCTTTGAGCAACCTGCTCTAGTGAGAGCTGTCCCTGCCCATGGCAGGGGCATTGGAACTTGATGATCTTTGAGGTCCCTTCCAACTCTAACCATTCTATGATTCTATGTTTCTATGATTTATCCTCAGGTTATCTGCTGTTCTGTCTAGCTATTGGGCAGACAGCGAGGATTCAAGGAGACAACACACCACATCCAGGATGTGAACAAAAGAGGTTGTTTATTGACACAAAACCAGAAGCTATGTGGAACCAATGATAATAATTGAATTAGATGGTGTCTGATACCAGGAGCTCCAAGGTGATGGCATCAAATGGATCTCTCTTCTGGTGTACAGCATGCTGCGCAGTCCTGTCTGTATTGAGGCTCAAGCTGACAGGGGCTTCCCCACTTTTATTCATTCCATCATGTGCTGCTTTGATGTCCCTTCCTTATACAGAGCAAACGAGCACTAAGCATGGTGCTGGACCTTTGTCCAAGGGCACTAGCTCCTTGTGATAACAAATATCTTATGTGTTTTCCCTACATCTGCAAAGGCAGCAGCTGTCTCAGCTGCAAACTGCAGATAACAAAATATATTTCTCTACTACTGAACGCAGTTAAGTATTTTACGGGCATTCCAGAGAGGAAGAGAACACAACAGAACTTAACTCTCCTTAGTATAGGATCATAGTAAAATTCCAGTTGGAAAGGGACTTCAGGAGGTCTCTAGTCCAATCTCCTGCTCAAAGCAAGGTCAGCTATAGGGGTAGACCAAGTTGCTCAGGACTTTATCCAGTCTGGTCTTGAAAGCCTCCAAGGATGGGGACTGCACAACCTCTCTGGGCACCTTGATCCCTTGCTTGACCACCCTCATAGTGGAAAAGTTTCTCCTATTCAGTCAGGGTCTCTCTTGTTTCCACTTTATGCCCATTGTCTCCTGTCCTCCCACCATGCACCACTGTGAAGAGCCGGTCTCCGCCTTCTTGCTAGCCTCCTTGTAGGTACTGGAAGGCTACTGTTAGGTGTCGCCCAAAACCTTCTCTTCTTCAGGCTGAAAAAGACCAGTTCCCTCAGTCTATCCTCATAGAGCATGTGCTCCAGGTCCCTGATGGATCTCAGTGGCCCTCCACTAGACATGCTCCAGTTGATCAATGTCTTTCCTGTATTGTACAGGGCCCAAAACTGGACACAGTATTCCAGATGTGGTATAATGAGTGCTAAGTAAAGGGGGATAATAACTTTCCTTGATCTAATGGCTATGCTACTGTTAAAACAGCCCAGGATTCTGTTGGCCACCTTTGTTGCCAGGGCATACTGCTGGCTCACGTTCAGCTTGCTGTCTGTCTTTACAAGGGGTTCTTCCTTCCCGGGTGCAAGACTAGGTGCTTGTTCTTGTTGAATTATATGAGGTTCCCGTGGGCCCATTCCTCCAGCCTGTCTAGGTCTCTGAATGGCAGCCCTGTCCCTAAGAGCAGCTATCTGCAAACTTGTCAAGAGTGCACTGTTGCCACTCTGTTGTCATTGATAAAGGCCTTCAACGGGACGGGTTCCAGGATAGACCCCTGCAGTACTGCACTTGTCACTGGCCTCCAGGTAGACTATGACCCATCAACCATGATCCTTTGAGCTCGATCATCCAACTAGTTTTTCACCAATCCAGTTGCCCCCCCTCCCCCTTTCCCTTCATCCAGACCATAGCATACTCACTTGGATACAAGAATAGGGTAGGAGACAGTGTCAAACACCTTGATAAAGTCGAGGTAAATGTCCACAACCGTAGCTATTTTAATCATAGTAGACAATCGGGTCAGTCAGGCATGATTTATCGTTGGTAAATCCATGATGATTGTTTTCAGTAGCCTTCTCCTTCACGTGCCCAGAACTGTTTTCCAAAAGGGCTTGCTTCATGATTTTCTCAGGGACTGAAGTGAGGCTGACCAGTCTGTAGTTCCCCAGATTGTCCATTTTTGAAGATGGATGCAGTATTTGCCTTTATTTAGTCATCGGGAACCTCCTCCTTTCCCGTGATATAGCCATGACTTTTTCAGAGATGGTATGGAATGGCCTTACAAGGACATCAGCCAGCTCTCTCAGCACCCTTGGATGCATCCTGTCAGGTCTCATGGACTTGTATGGGTAGAGTTCTCGCAAATAATTCTTGACTCGATCCTCATCCACTGCTGGTAGTTCTCCTCCTTGAACCCTTTCACTAAGCACAGAGGCCTGGGAGACCTTGCTAGTGAAGACGGATGCCAAGAAGGCACCAAGTGCCTCAACCTTATCTGTGTCCACTGTCACTAAATCATCCGCCCTATTCAGCAATGGTCCCAGTTTTTCCTTGGTCAGCCTTTTACTACTATTGTAGCAGTAGCATAGAGAGTTTCAATAGAAAGGCTAAGATTAGCACAGGAAAGACATGGATCTGTTGGAACGGGTCTGGAGGAAGGCCACCAAAAGGATCAGAGGGATGGGGCACCTCTCCTATGAGGACAGACTGAGAGAGTTGAGGTTGCTCAGCCTAGAGAAGAGAAGGCTCTGGGGAGACCTTATTGTGGCCTTTTAGTACTTAAAGGGGGCGTACAGGAAAGATGAGAATAAACTTTTTAGCAGGGCCTGTTGCGATAGGACAAGGGATAATGGCTTTAAACTTAAAGAGGGTAGATTTAGACTAGATATAAGGAAGGCATTTTATACAATGAGGGTGGTGAAACACTGGAACAGGTAGCCCAGAGAGGTGGTAGCGCTGGNACATGGATCTGTTGGAACGGGTCTGGAGGAAGGCCACCAAAAGGATCAGAGGGATGGGGCACCTCTCCTATGAGGACAGACTGAGAGAGTTGAGGTTGCTCAGCCTAGAGAAGAGAAGGCTCTGGGGAGACCTTATTGTGGCCTTTTAGTACTTAAAGGGGGCGTACAGGAAAGATGAGAATAAACTTTTTAGCAGGGCCTGTTGCGATAGGACAAGGGATAATGGCTTTAAACTTAAAGAGGGTAGATTTAGACTAGATATAAGGAAGGCATTTTATACAATGAGGGTGGTGAAACACTGGAACAGGTAGCCCAGAGAGGTGGTAGCGCTGGCTTTGGCCTCTTCAAAGACCTACTTCGAGGAATCCCATGGGCTAAGACTCTAGAAGGAAGGCGGAGTCCAAGAGAGCTGGTCAATATTTAAGCACCACTTCCTCCAAGCTCAAGATCGGTGCATCCCTAGGAGCAAGAAATCAGGCAAAGGAGGCAAGAAACCTGCATGCATGAACAGGGAGCTTCTGAATAAACTCAGATGGAAGAAAGAAGTTTATAGAATGTAGAAAAAAGAACTGGCCACGTGGGACAAGTATAGGAGCACTGTCAGAGTATGCAGGGATGCAACGAGGAAGGCTAAGGCCTGCTTGGAATCAAACCTGGCAAGGAATATCAAGGACGATAAGAAGGACTTCAAGTACATCAACAGCAAAACAAAGACATGGGGAAATGTGGGCCTGCTGCTGAATGAGGTAGGTGCCTCTTTACTCCTAAGGCTGTCCCTCAGGAACCCCAGACCCTGGAGGTAGGAAGACTCTCCCTTAATCGAGGAGGATCGGGTTAGAGATAATTTAAGCAGACATGACACCCACAAATCCATGGGCCCTGATGGGACGCACCCGCGAGTGCTGAGGGAACTGGCAGATGTTATTGTGAAGCCGTTCTCCATCATCTTTGAAAAGTCACGTAGAACAGGATAGGTTCTGGAGGTTTCCTCCAGGACTGGAGGAAAGCTAATGTCACTCCAGTCTTGAAAGAGGGAACGAAGGAGGACCCAGGAAACTGCAGGCCGGTCAGCCTCACCTCTGTCCCTGCAAAGGTGATGGAACAGCTCATCCTGGATGTCATCTCTGAGCATGTAGAATAAAAGAAGGTCATTTGGAGTGGTCAGCATGGATTCACCAAGGGGAAATCATGCTTGATCAATCTGATAGCCTTCTACAATGAAATGACTGGCTGGGTGGATGAGGGGAGAGCAGTGGATGTTGTGTACCTCGACTTCAGCAAGGCTTTTGATGCTGTCTCCCATAACATCCTCATAGATAAGCTTAGGAAGTGTGGGCTAGATAAGTGGACAGTGAGGTGGATTGAGAACTGGCTGAATGGCAGAGCTCAGAGGGTTGTGATCAGCAGTGCAGAGTCCAGTTGGAGGCCTGTAACTAGCGGTGTTCCCCAGGGTGGGTACTGGGTACAGGGTACTGGGTCCGATCTTGTTCAATATATTCATCAATGACCTGGATGAGAGGGCGGAGTGTACCCTCAGCAAGTTTGCTGGTGATACAAAACTGAGAGGAGTGTCTGACACACCAGAAGGCTTGTGCTGCCATTCAGCGAGACCTGGACAGGCTAGAGAGTTGGGCAGAGAAGAACCTCATGAAGTTCAACAAGGGCAAGTGTAGGGTCCTGCACCTAGGGAGGAATAACCCCATGCACCGATACAGGTTAGGGGCTGGAAAGCAGCTCTGCAGAGAGGGACCTGGGAGTCCTGGTGAACAACAAGTTGACCATGAGGCAGCAAAGTGCCCTTGTGGCCAAGAAAGCCAATGGTCTCCATTAAAAAGAGCCTGACCAGCAGGTCAAGGGAGGTCATCCTCCCCCTCTACTCTGCCCTGGTGAGGCTGCATCTGGAGTACTATGTCCAGTTCTGGGCCCCCCGGTTCAAAAAAGACAGGGAACTACTGGAGAGAGTCCAGTGGAGGGCTACAAAGACGATCAAGGGCACAAAGCACCTCTCTTATGAGGAAAGGCTGAAAGATCTGGGTCTGTTTAGCCTGGAAAAGAGAAGACTGAGAGAGGACCTCATCAATGCTTATCAATATCTAAAGGGCGGGTGTCAAGAGGATGGGGTCAGGCTCTTCTCAGTGGTGCCCGGTGACAGGACAAGGGGCAACGGGCACAAGCTGGAACACAGGAAGTTCCATCTCAACGTGAGGAAAAACTTCTTTACTTTGAGGGTGGCAGAGCACTGGAACAGGCTGCTCAGAGAGGTTGTGGCGTCTCCATCTCCGGAGATATTCAAAACCTGCCTGGATGGGTTCCTGTCCAGTCTGCTCTAGGTGAACCTGCTTTGGCAGGGGGCGTTGGACTAGATGATCTCCAAAGGTCCCTTCCAACCCCTACAATTCTGTGGTAGATGCCCCATCCCTGGAAACATTTAAGTTCAGGCTGGACGGGGCTCTAAGCAACCTGATCTAGTTGAAGATGCCCCTGCTCATTGCAGGGGAGGTTGGACTAGATGACCTTTTAAAGTTCCTTCCAACCCAAACTATTGTATGATTAGCGTGAATAGAGAATGAATGGGAACCTCTGTGTGTGGAGACACCAGAAGGAACATGCAGCGGGACAAGGGCTCTCAGAATTGCATGTGTTAATGGTATCCAGATTAGCAGGTCATCCAGACCAGCGCATCTACCAGCCATTACAGAAGACATCCAGATCTGGAAACAAAGAACAGTGAGCAAATCCCGATGACTCGTGGTAGGCAGAAAAAAATGTGAGCTTAAATTGTGAATGCTGACAGGCTGCCGATAATTGTATGGGGGTGAATGTCCAAAACTGAACTTTAGAACTCTCAAGCACAAGCCTGCCACCTGCTAACTGCAACCAGTACAGGCTGGTTGTAAATTTTGATAACTAACACCCAAACTAAACAGAAGTGTCATGTCCTAAATCCTCCAATTCAGAGACAGAACCACCAATTAGGAGCCTGATCATATGTTGTGCTTCTGCACATAGACCATTTAAATTGGGAAAACTGGGGGCTTGGGTTACCAAAAAGAAGAAAGGGGCCTGCAAAGGAGAAGGCAAAGATCCTGGCTGGAGGAAAGATCCTGGAAGTGGGGGAGATCAGGAAGATGCGTGGAGACAAATGCAGGGGGACATGCAGGAACCTTGGTCAGTAATGCCCGAGACTGGGAGCAGCCACACAGCACAAAACCAACGTGACTTTCTGTTCAACTTTCCTGGACCAGCAGTGATCTTCCCAACGGGAAGGGAAGGGAAGTAGAGATATAGTGAATGTACTGCTGGGGTTGGGGGGGGGGGGGGGGGGAGAGTGAGTGACTGTGTAAGATAACCAAGTAGGGTAAAAAGCTCTAATTTCATAGTATCCAGATCCAGTGTGGGTTGTTGTTTGCTCACCTGTGATAATCACAGGGGTGGGATAGGGTGGAGACACTGATCACTGTCATCTCCAAAAGGGTACAAAAAGGTATATCCAAAATCTGCATGTGGTCACTAATCTAAGAATAACTCAGGATACATTAGAAGGACTTGACAGCTGGCATGCCTTGTCCTCCACGTTATCACCTAACATTTGGCATCTTGCTGCCTGACTGCTGGACTGCTGAGCTTGAACATGCATAGCCCTGGTGCTGTTAGGGAGCAAGGAGGGGTAGCTGCTCCTTAAGGGATGGGGAGCAAGGAGCTAGGCATGATAACAAGGCCAGCAGGGTAGAGACCTTACCAGCCAGGGCCCAGTCCCACAATACCCAACCAAGGCAGACCTGAGAAGGGTAGCCAGGGTCAATCAAGAGTCTAGATCATCAGGCAAGTTCATGGGGGGAGGGGGGGGCTGCAGGGATGGCCTCTGTGAGAAGAGACCAGGGGTTACCCTCATATTGGACAGAGGCAGTTCCAGACGGCTCCAAGACAGACCCATTGCTGGCCAAAGATGAGCCAATTAGTGCAGCTCGTGGCACCTCTGTGAAAACATATTTAAGAAAAGGTAAAAAATGCTGCACAGCAGTTGTGGGAGAGAAGAGTGAGAAAAAAAAGTGAAAGAAACAACCCTGAAGACACTGAGGTCAGAGAAGGAGGAGGTGCTCCAGGTGCCAGAGCAGAGATTCCCCTGCAGCCCACGGAGAAGACCATGGTGAANGTGATCTTCCTGTCTTTATCTTGACCCACAAGCTTTTTTTTCATCTTATTTTCTTCCCCTGTCCTGCTGAGGAGGAGGAGTGAAAGAGCAGCCAGCCAAGGTTAACCCACCACAGTTGGCTTTCCTGACACCATCTCTACATGCCCAGGCAATATTTATTTAATCTACCTTTGTAGCCTGTCTCTCCTTGTGCATAAAGCCTTTTTTGTGTTCAACTGAGAGCTGATGGGTGAAGGTCAAAGGCAACCTTGGCTGCAGTGATTATGAGATGGTGGAGTTCAGGATCCTGAGGGCAAGGAGGAGAGCAAAAAGCAAGATCACAACCCTGGACTTCAGGAGAGCAGACTTTGACCTCTTAAAAGATCTGCTTGGAAGAGTCCCATGTTCTCTGTCATCGTTGCATACATAGGGTTGTATAGCAGTCACTCATGCTAACATATGGGTTACACGGCTTGCCCAAAGATCACTAACTCCTCAAATACAATATCTTCTGCAAGACTCTCAATACACCAAATAATTCTGAGTGGGCCAAATACTGTAGTTACTACACCTGATATGAGCAGCCATAAAGGTGACCTGGTTAGAAGGGGGAAATCACTGAAAAGAAGAAATCATCTGTCAGCCTGGGAACTAGGCCTGTGAACCCAAAGAATCCTTGAAGAGTGTAACTGGCACCTTTGAAGTACCAGCTGGGTACCTTGAAACCAGAGACATCCTAAGATACCATCAATAAGAGTATAAACGTGGAACTGTAACAGCAATTTATCATCTGGAAAAAGGGGGAAACATCCTGAGGAAACAGGAATTATGCAGTCACTGCCATTGGCTGGTCTAACTGCAAGAACAGAAAAAGGGTCTGGAAAAATAAAAGCTGGTCTGAAAGAACAGAAAACATCATCATCTATCGGCTGTTCCAGGTGAAAACCAGAAATGAACAGCATCTATTGGCTGCTTGAAAAAGTATGTCCCACGCCCTCTTATGTCTCTGTGATATAAAAATGACTTAATTTTTATCCAAAATGAAGCTTCTCTCTCTGAGAACTTCCTGTGCTGCATGTACTTTTCCTGAACAGGTTGAGCTCTCTGCATGAACTTTCTTTTTTATTTTATTGGTTCCCCTCTGGGCCCACGTCTGGGGGCAGTTCGGTTTGTCCTCCCACTTCTGGGATGGTTTGACCCCCTCTGAGATCTGTCTAATTCACTCGATGATACCAGTATTATCCATAGAAGTAATCTATCATAAGTATATCTGCTTTTATATTGTTGATAAGTTTGCTTTGCTAAGGATAAGTTTGTAGTAACCTGTAATAGCATATACCTTCTTGGCTGTTGCTGTAATTGGTTATTGCTATAATATTGATTGTTGGTATTATTGATTGCTGATAGTAATTTGCAATGGCTTTATATATATATATATATATATATATATAGTCACTTTATTAGTCATAGGTATACTTGCTAGTGGTGATTTGTGGTAGCATATTTGCTAGTGGTGTTTTGTGTGTTATTTGTGGTAATCTGTAATAAAGTAGAGAAATTTAGAGGATAAAAGCCTCTGTGTTCTTGTGTATTATGGAATCCTATGAACCCACGGTCATGATCTCTACACACCTGCAGACTGGGTAACCCTTTAGGTCATGACAGAACCTCAAATATCATAGAAGCACCCAAGGATGCGTCAATTCAAACAAGTGAACTGAGAACAACTGACTTGCTTTGAAGTAGTTCTAGTAACTACAATTAACTGTAAAGTGTTTTATTACAAGCAATAGTATTTTAGGCCTAGCTCTTGCCGTGGAACTAGATGTGCTTTTTCCTCCAGAGGGCTACTGAAGTCAGGAAAAACTGTAATAATAATCAAAAATTAATAAATACACACTTTTTCTGCAACCAACCTACCTAAGAGATTCACTTTTGGTAGAACAGAATGAAAGTGGAATATGTGGAAACACAAATAAATACAGTCACTTTAGGATGTTGAAAAAAAAAGTTTTCTGATCAGTTAATTTGGGTGGGATAAGTATCCAGAAACCTTTCTATGGCCATCTATGACTATTATAATGTTACCCATGTTATTTACAATCCAGACCAGATTTAAAGATCCACTTTGAAGAAAAGTTTGGATTTATATTGGGTATATGTGGCAAGGTTTTGGTTGCTGGGTGGGGGGACTGCAGGGGTGGCCTCTGTGAGAGGAGGTAATGGGCTGCCCTGTGCTGGGAACAGCTGGTTCCAGCCAGCTCTGCAACCAAGCAACTGCTGGCTGAAGCTGAGCCAATCAGCAAAGCTGGTGGTGCCTCTGCGAAAACATATTTAAGAAAGGGCAAAACACTGCACAGGCAGTGAGGGCTGAGGGGAAAAAACAAACAAACAAAAAGGCATGAGAAACAATTCTGCAAACACCAAAGTCAGAGAAGGAGGAGGTGCTCCAGCTGCTGGAGCACGTATTCCCTTGCAGCCCAGGGAAGAGACCACTCTGGAGCAGATAGCCACACTGAAGCCCATGGCGGTCCCCACATTGGAGCAGTTGGATATTTCCGGAAGGAATGTGCAGGCCGTAGAGTGCCCGTGCGTTCTCCTTTGTAGCCCATGGGGAAATCGTGCTCAAGCAGTGTTGGGTTTTTTTTTCCTTGAAGGCCTGAAGCCTGTGGAGACATCTCATGACAGAGCAGGTTTGTCCTGAAGGACTGCAGCTCATGGAGATAGACGACCCATGCTGGAGCAGGGGAAACGCTTGAGGGGGAAGGAGCAACAGAAGGGAACTGTTATGAACTGACTGTAACCCCCTCTCATTCCCCATCCGCCCATGCCGCTCGGGGGACGGGACACAATGGACATGCCGATGATGAAAGAGGCACAGTCGGTGTCCTGGTTTGAGTAACTGTTGTAGTTTCAGCCAAATTTACCAAAATCAAATTGACAGATGGCCCTTCCTCCCCCCAGAAAGAAAGGAGAGGAAGGGATTTACGAGTTTAGAATGAAATAAACTACTTTAATGAAGTATTAATATTAAAATCAAAGAGGAAAATAATGAAACAGATATAGTATATGCAAAACCGTATCAAGCTCCCAGGATGACTGTCCTGGTTTCCAGCAGGGACAGCTATTCCATCCCATCCCATGTGCGCCAGGCCCAGGGGCAGCAGGGAGCTGGCCGGGAAGGGTGGGGGACACAATGACAGGAAGTGGGCGTGGTGACGATGCGGCGTTGGGGTTTATCTGAGTGGCCGGGGTGGGGGAGGGGTTCGCGCAACGTCGGTGGCGGTCCGGACGGCGCGGGCTGCGGTCGGTATCTTACTCATGTTTGTATTCCCCCCATCTGTGTTATTGTTTCCCTGTTGTTCTGTTAAGCAGTTTTCTTTTGTTTCAACCCACGAGTCTGCCTTTTCCTTCCGAT
>VXBW01006642.1:117095-186503 GCA_013400375.1 Thinocorus orbignyianus | reverse complement strand
CCGTCCCCCCCCCGCTGGGAAAAGTCTGGGCTGAAGTTCCTGTTTTGCTTGATTTTGGAGCAAGGACTTATAAGAGGAGTCTCTGGTATCCCCCGTTTGGGGTGGGCGCTGGGGTGTGCCCCGCTCATGCCAGGACTGGTCCTCGCAGGAGAAGGAGGAACACGTTCTCCGGGGCCTCTGACCACAAAGAACACAACTGGTGGGGCTGTGGCCAGAGCCATCTTAGGTGCAGCTGGGGAAACTGAGGCACGGTACCTGCCCCATCCCTGCAAGTGTTCAAAGCCGGGTTGGACGGCGCTTGGAGCAACTTGGTCTGGTGGGAGGTCTCCCTCCCACTTCCTGGGGGGTGTCCACCCAGGGGGACANCCCGTCCCCCCCCCCTCGGTGGGTTGGGGAAAGGATGGTGGGAGGAGTTGTTGGATTTTTTTGCCCCTTCTGGAGTAGGTGCTAAAGGAGAGGAGGAGGTGAGGGGTGTTTTGGGAGAGGTGGCTGGGTTTGGAGCGGCGCTGGGATCCAGGCTTGGGAAAAAGAGCCGGGAGACGAGGGAAAGNTCCAACCCAAACCATTGCATGATTGTGGGATTCTGTGACCTACTCCCAACTACAACTGGCGCAGGGGCAGCTGAGTTGTCGGGTACCAGCAGAGGAACCTCACCTTGATGGGGCTGATGCTCAGTTAAGTGGCTTTGGCTTCTCAGACAAGCCCCCCTGCCTTGGCTGCTCTGCTGTGGGTGCCCGTGTGCGGGTGATTATGGGCAGAAAAGCAAATAAATGCATGACAAGGTGGGAGCTGAACCACAGCAGTGTGTGCACGGGTGGCTGCTCCCCTCCTGGCGCCAGCGCTGTCAAGCCTGGCAAGATTTTGCTCTCTGTGTGACTCTGCCTTCAGGTGCTGAAAACATCCCAAAAAGCAGCAGGCTGAGGTCAGTGCAGGCTGAGGAGCTCTGGCGGGGCTGGGAATTGCTGTGCCGAGGTGGAGATGTTGGGGGGGCAGCAGCCTCCTGACCCCTCCTTTAGTGTTGAGCAGTGGGGAAGGCTGCTCTAAGTTAAAAATAACCTTGAGCATCTCTGCTAAAGCACCTTCCTGAAGTGACACCAGGCTGGGAACCTGGTACTGTTTTCTGTAGCCCAAGCAGGCTGTGCCCATCCTGGTTGTGTGGATTTTTCCAATATCAAGAGGAAACCGAGCAGATGCCCACATGGACTATGAATTCCCAAGCACTGAGCAGCATTCTAGGCATCCCGCTGCCCCCCTGGTGGGCTGGATGCAGGTTGGAGGTGCAGTTATATTCCCACATCCCTTCTTTCCTGGTACATCTGCCCCCGGGGGAAGTCTGTTTGCCTCCTTCTTCCCCACCTAGCCGTTAATCTCTTCCTACAGGGAGGCAGGTTTCCTGCCTGTGCCGAGCAGGCCTGTTTGCCCTGGCCAGCTGACGCAGCGCTCAGGAATTCGCTGGGTGGCTGGCAGCACATCTGGACTTGCCCTGCGCGTCCCGGTCAGGTATGCAGAGCAAGGGAGGCTAAACCAAGCACACACTAGGCACATACCTCCAAGCTCCATGTCCTGCCCCTCTGAGCTCTGAGATGAAGAAGAGAAGGGGGTCTGGGAAGATAGGACCCCCAGCGTGATGATGGCACATTGCGGTGGGTATCTGGCTGGAGGGCAGGAAAGCTGCACCCATTCCCTTCCCAAAACTGGTGATGGAAACTATCCTGGGTACAGCACTGAGTGTGCGCATCCCTGCACACACACACACAGAGCACCAGCAGCAGTGCAGGTGGGTCCTGCAGGACCCCCAGGAACAAGAGGACCGCAGGTCCTCAGGAACAGGGACTAAACCAGTCTCAAACTGGTCTGTGCACCCCGCGGCCTGCTGGAACCAGGCTCGTGTCTTGTGGACGGTCCCACCGTGGTTGGCAGCCTTTGGCAGGGCTGGAGGAGAGCGGCTGGGGCTCGGCGCCGGGGTTTCTCCTTGCTCCCACTGCGGGAGCCCGCCCGGCGCCCCGGGAAGAGGCCGACGGTGTGAACCGGAGCAGGCGACTGCCGCCCTGCCTTCCACCAGCGAGAGTCCAAATCCCAGCCCTCGGCTCCCACTATCAGGGCATTTGACACCGAGCGAAAATAGTTATGCCGGGGTGGAGCACGGGAGAAGGGAGGTTTTTAGCTCTGCACAAACCGCAGGGCTTTGATTTATGGTGCTGGCGCTCGGCAGACGAGATCCACCCCCCTGCTTTTTTTAATATTGTTTCCTGGCAGCTTGGTTGGTTTCTCTGCTGATTTGAGCAACGCTCCCACAATCCTGTGGGTGCCTGGTTGCCTTGAAAGCAGTCAGCTGGAATTTGCTATTTTCGGACCTAAAAACTTGAGGGGAGGAAGAGGAAGGAGCAGAAAGAAAAGGAGAAGAAGAGGAGGAAGAAGAAGAAGAAGAAAGCGAATTCATGTGAGCACAGAGGAGTGGTTTAGCAGGGTTTCACTCGAGGGGAAAAGGCACCGAAAAAAATAATTAATGATTATGATTCATTTTCAGTCGAGCAGAGCTTCGTGTTTCTATAGTAAGTCATAACAAAACAAGGCGGCAAAGCCAAGAAGTTATTTGTACCAGATGGGCCAGAGGTTGTATCTGCAGCTTTTCAGGAATCGTCCTGACTGGGGGCAGATTTTGCAGCCGGGAGCTCAGGGGTTCAAACACCACAGGGCCAGGTGGGGGGGGGTGTCACAGGGTGGCAGGGTGGGGGGCTGCCACCCTGCTGTGTCCCTTGGCTGTCCCTGCCTGGCTGTGGGGGGACAGCAGTGCTCCCACATCGTCACCCCTTCCAGCTGGAGCAGCTCCTCCTGGGCTGAAACTCGTCCTCCCCAGTTCGTGTCAGCACTCGCCCCGTCTGCCCTGTCCTCGCCCCTGCAAACGAGTCTGACTACGGGGTGTTGCCTCACCTCCCTAAGTCACCTGGAAGCTTTCCCAGGGCAAGGGAGCCCCTGAGAGGAATAGTAAAGGGCCCTCCTGGAGATCTGGGTTATTGAGGAGCATGAGGAGAATGCCCAGCCCCTGCCCGTCCCTGGAGTGCTCGGGAAGATGCGGAACTGCAGGGGTGCTGTCCTGCCAGCGCAGTGCGGAGCTTGGGTTACCCCAGCACTGGGAGGAAAAATTTCCCCGCAAACATGCCCCTGTCTCCCAGCTTCATTAATGGAGAAATTAAAAATTCCTCCAACTAAATGGAGCTGGACTCTTCCCAGTGGTGTCCAGGGATGGGACAAGGGGCAACGGGCACAAGCTGGGACATGGGAAGTTCCATCTAAACACAAGGAGGAACTTCTTTGGGGTGAGGGTGGCAGAGCCCTGGCAGAGGCTGCCCAGGGAGGTTTTGGAGTCCCCTTCTCTGGAGACCTTCAAGCCCCACCTGGATGCAGCCCTGAGGGATGTGCTCTGGGCAACCCTGCTTGAGCAGGGGAGTGGGACTGGGTGGTCTCCAGAGGTCCCTTCCCACTGGGACAATTCCCTGATACCGTAAATGCAACAACAACAATTTAAAGTACTCCACTTTTTTTCACCTTCACTGCAAACCAGCGATGAAATACCGGCTTGTTTCCTTGGAGGAGATTTGGGCAGGGAGGGGGTGAGGTGCTCGCCCACCTTGCTGGAGGCTGCTGGCACTGCCCTGACTGGCTGTCCCCGGGGTGCAGGTGAGTGAGCCAGGCCACCAGCCCTTCCACTTGAGACTAGTCCTTCTTAATCACTTCGTGTTGTCATCCTGGATACAGTCCTAAGAGGATTTGCATGGGTAGATACAATGAGAGTGCGTATTCCCTTATATTTTCAGATAAAGGATAAGCAGAAATGACAAAGACAGGACTTTTTCCTTTTTTTTTTTCTTTTTTTTTTTCTATACTAACAAATTATTTACAAATCCCTTGAATTGGATATGACTTAGTTCATACTAATTTACTGCTCTGCAAGGGTATTTCAAGATAATAAGATCAGCGATAAAAGCAAGAAGTAGGTGTATTTAATGACTTTTCCCCCTACAGAGCTATGAAGCAATATTGGAAGAGCGAGGCAAGGCTGGGAAAAGGAAACAAACCCTTGCAAAACGCTCCGGAGGGTTGGAGGGCTCAGATGGTGCCCAGAGGAGCAGGATGAGGGCGTCAGTATAATAAATAGTACCTTTTGCAAATGAATTTTCACTAGCAATGCAGGCACTGGATGTGAAGCCAAGCTGGGAAGTGCTGGGAAGGGGCATCCAGCGGGTTTATCCTCTGCAAGGAATCACCTTGCTTCAGCCCTGCCTGGGGTTTTGGGGATGAAATGCAGCAGGAGCGGTTGGTGTTGGATGGTTTCGGCTGGGCCAGGGGGACTAGGAATGGCAATTAGCTCCATGAACCTGCTCGGTGTAATTGTGGCAGAGCAGCAGGGACACGTGCACGCTCACACGGGCAGGTTTATACCTTGTAGAATGAAAAAGAAGCCGGTTTTGCCATCCTGTCGCTGGGTAAATACTCCAGTAGTGAGAGAGGAGCCGGGGAGGATCTGGGTTGATGCTGGTGGTGGCTACTGATGTGTCACGGTGGCTTTGCTTTAAGCTTTGCAAGGCTGTTGTGCCGGGGGTGATGCATATTAATGTGTGTTAATCAGCTCAGTGGCCAAGCCACCAGCTGATACCCCCGACGTGCCCGTGATATTGTCCTCATTGTGCCGCACAAAGCGATTTCCAGCCAGGGCTGGGGATATTCCTTGTTTTGGATGCGGCAGAGGGGGGAATCCACCCAAGTTAATCCCCTCCAGCAGGACCCTTCCCGACAGGGTTTCAGCAGAGTGACGTGGCACCCACTTGTCAGCACTCCTCGGCGCTCTCTCCTGGCACGCTCTGTAATTTTAGGTAAAATAAAGCCAGCCAGAGCTGGAATGAAATGTAAACTCCACGTGGCTTTCCCAGCCTAGCAGCAGCCTTTCACTTGGTGAGGAGGAGATTGTCCCCTTGGACTCAGCAGTGGTGAGGCCACACCTTGAGTGTTGTGTCCAGTTTTGGGCACCTCAACACCAGAGAGGTCTGGAGGTGCTGGAGTGAGCACAGAGGAGGGCAACGAAGGTGGTGAAGGGCTTGGAGAATAGATGTTATGAAGGAGCTGGGACTGTTTAGTTGGAGGAAGAGGAGGCTGAGGGGAGACCTCATTGCTCTCTGCGACTGCTTGGAAGGACACTGTAGAGAGGTTGGTGCTGGTCTCTTCTCACAGGCAATTAGCGATAGAACAAGAGGGAATGGCTTCAAGCTGCACCAGGGTAGGTTTAGAGTGGATTTTAGGAAAGAGTTCTTCTCAGCAAGAGTGGTCAGAGACTGGAACAGGCTGCCCAGGGAGGGAGTTGACTCCCCATCCCTGACTGTGTTTGAGAGTCGTGTAGTTGTGGTGTTGGGGGATGTGGTGTAGGGGAGAGCTTTGTAGAGTGGGGCTGATGGTTGGACTCGATGATCCCAAGGGTCTTTTATAACCTGAATGATTCCATGATTCTGTGATTCAAGCCTACTTAGATGAGACTTGGCTCTCAGCTCCCTTTCCCAGAGCCCTGAGAAGCAGCCGGCAGCCCTGGTTTCATTCCCAGGCAGTTTAGCAGCAAAAAACCATCCCAAAAGGTCATGAGAAAAGCATATCACATCCAAGCTTATAAAAGCAGTCTGAAATTTCCTCTTCCTCTTCTGGGATTTAGCCCCTCCTTTCCCATCAGCATTAACGATCAGAGCACATCTCAGCTCCTTGGTAGCTCTTCAGCCTCTTCCTTCACCCGGTGCTAAAATGGAGACAAGCCCAAACGACATCCCCAGAGCCTCAGAGCAAAGTTTGCTCTCGCAGTTAAACAAAGCAGCTTCCTCTGCCCATTGGAGTTGCAAAACAGGAATGAGTCGTTGCCTTTTCCTCAGTATTGATCTGCGATGCTGATCTGGGTATCTGCGAGGGGGACGTCCCGGTCACACCACAAAGTCTCGCTTTGTCTAGTCCAGATCTCATGCAACCGGGGAATTCTTTCCGAAGCATCATCCTGGCATCATTTCGTTGCGCGAGCTCTGATCATAAACACAGTTTCTAGTCCTCGGGGCCGGAAAGAGAAGCTGGAAAATGTGGCTCCTGGGGGCAAACGTGCACAGACCCTCAGCTCTATTGTCTTTCAGAGCACCGTGCACTCCAAATCCTTCTCATGATTTGTGGAGAGAGGTGATGGATGGGGTGTCAGTGGTTGAAGGTGGGGAGAGCGAGTGGGTAACCCCGAAGCTGCAGGCAGGAGCTGGAGCCAAGCTCAGACACAGAAATCAGCTGCAAAACCGAAATATCCCCAGTCCCTTGTGCCATCCCAGCCCCAGAGCTCAGGCTGGGTGTCTCACCAGGCGGAGAGGACCAGAGGTTTTCCCTCTTGGCAGCCTTTTCCTCCTGCTCCTCCTCTCCTCCTTCTCGGCATTACTCGCTGGGTTACGCAAGGCTGATCTCCCAGCCCGGCACACACGCCAGCAACCAGTTGGGCAGCAAAAAAAAATAAAATACTCTGCTGGAAAAAGCGGTTTGTCTGACTCTGCCTGCCTTGCTCCCGGGACTCATCCTGGATGTCGTACCGGCGGCTTTTCTGCCTCTTACCAGGGGAAACGGTGGAGGAAAAAAGGGTCTGGCTTTCTCTTGGGACTATTCGATGCGCTGCTCGGCTCGGTTTGCTTCTGCTTCATTGGCCTACAAACCCAACTCCTCCTAAATAATTCAGCAGAGCTGCTGTGCTGCAGGTCTAAATAATTCATCCTGGGTCTTTGAGGAGGGAGATGTGGTTACATCACCCTTCAGAGCAAAGCTTTCGGGGCTCTCCCACCCCCTTCCCCAGCAAAGTTTCCCTCTGATCGGGCCAAGATGTTGCTGTTTGTCAGAAAGGCTTTGAAGGGAGCTGGATCCCACACATCCACCAAGGGCTGGGGTCCCTCCTGTCTGCTTTTGCCATGGATTCCTGCAGGTGGAGAGGTTCAAGGCAAAGCCTGGCTCCTGGGGACACCAGGGCTGTCCCCACGGGGGGCTGCACCCATGGGTGATAGCATCACACAGGACACACTGGTGCTGGGGCACCAGAGACCTGAGCTTTTCCTCTTCTCCCCATGGATGTTTGGGATGCTGCTGGGCAGGGAAGGAGGTGGCTGGGACAACCTGATCTTCAGGGAGGACATCGCGGGGGGATGATGGCAGGGGTGGCCGTAGCTGCTGAGCAGCCACACGTGAAACCCCCGTTGCTGTTTATTTTTTCCGCTTCAAATCCCTTTTGAAGGAGAGGACTCTCCCACGGGGAATTGTTGAGCAACTAATGTCAGCAGCCGGCCAATTTCTCTGTGAGCAGACATATGTGCCTGCTTTTCCAAGGGGCCTGCTTAAATTAAAAATTCCCCCTCGGTGGCCAGGGCAAAGCAGCGATTATTAACCCAGCTGGGGACAGAGCAGCTGGGGACAGGGGGCATCTGGGAAGCTGGTGCCCACACGGAGTTATCTCTATATTTTTCTGTTTTGGTACTGGGTGTAAGTAGCACACACCAGACACGTATCATGCTGAAAGCATTTTGCTTAAATATTTATGAAATCCTCCCGGACCTGAAGCACAGCCAGATCTGGAGGTGTGCAGAGCTCCAAAATGGTGTGAAGTTGGGGCTAGTGGGGCCAGCTCAGGGAGATTTTGGGGGTGATGCTGTGCCACGTCAGGCAACGGGCAGCTGGATGGTTTTGTGACTTTGAAGCAGTAGAAAAAAGAATGACAGATGCTTTTCCCTACTCTGCTAATGCAGCCTCAGCCTGTGTCCTGGCTCCCAAACCCCAAAAGTGCCCTAGCTCGGGGAAGAAGGAGAAATAGAACTTGAGGTTCAGCCCGGGCTGAGGATGACAGCATTTATTTTGGAGGAAACAGGGGTGGAAAAGCTTGAACAAAGGGGTGGAAAAAAATTATTATGCCCTTCCACTGGTCAGGCCCTCTTCAATTTCCCGACCAGCAATGCAATGTTCTGCTCTGCAAAAAATCACCTCAATCCCAACTGGTCTCCTTGTATTTCGCATCCCTTTCTCCTCTGCATCCTGGTGATAAAAAGCTGCCCCTGCTTCTGGTGTGGGGCTGGGCCCTGGCCTTATCTCTGCACTGAGTAATTTGATTTTCACGGTGGTGGAAGCATGGGCAATTACCACAATAAAAGCTGAGGTCTGCAGCCAAATGGGTGAGCCTGGTGGCTGGGCTGACACCAGTGTCACCCTCAGAGATTCCCCAACCTCCTGGGCAGGTGTAAGCCCACAGAGACCAGCTTCAGGGCAGGTACAAGACTGCGCTGGGGAAGGGATGCGGAGCAAAAAAGACCAACGAAAAGCCCTTTTGGAGGCTTTTTGAAGCCAGGAAAAGCCCTCTGCTTGTGCTGAGGGCTGTCAGCTGGTGGGTGGGCTGCTAACTGGTGGGTGGACTGCTGGGTGAGCTTGGGTGGAGCCAGCACCAGGTTATAAGAAGCCTCAGGGAGGGCAGGGGTTAGTTCTTGCCCACACAGCAGCTTGTGAGGGGTCAGTGCTCTGAGTGTGCCTGTCTNTGCTCCATCCCTCTGATCATCTTGGTGGCCTCCTCTGGCCCCATTCCACCAGGTCCATGTCCTTTCTGTGTTGAGGACTCCAGAGCTGGACACTGCTCCAGGCGGGATCTCACAAGCACAGAGTAGAGGGGGCAAGTCAGTCCCTCAAAGTGGTCAGAGGACTAGGGCGTTTGTCCCAACTGACCTCTGAGTTGCAAGGTGTTGGCTGCTGGCCGACACCCAGCCATGGTTGCTACCTGGTCGAAAGTGTTGGCTGGAAAAGCTGTGGGAGCTCAGACAGAGGCCCCACACAAAGGGCAGGTGATGGAGACAGCACGTGTCAGGTGTGAGCAGGGGAATGGCCTGCTCAACCAGGTGGTTCAGCTGAAGGACCAAGTGGAGAGGTTGAAGAGCATCAGGGAGTGTGAGAGAGAGAGATGGTACTGGTGGGCCCACTCCTTGAGAGAAAGGAAATGAGTTGAGGACAGGGCATGCTGCTCCAAGTGTGTCCCCCCTGAGAACTGGGGGTGCAGGAGGGCGATGCTACTCCCAGGGCCCCCTTTGCCCCATGCTGTGGGGGTGCCTGGAGCAGCAGAGGTAAAGGAGCTGGGTCAAAAATCACTGGTTTTGGGTTCACCTGGCATTATTTGCTGTGCATCCTGGTGAGGATGTGATGGCCCTGGTGCTGCTGCCAGTCCCAGCCGCTCGTTCCCAGGCCCCTGTTTATGGTGCCCATAAACCCGGAATGCGCTTGGCGGGTTGGCTTCAGTTATTACAAACTGCAATCCAGAGCCCGTAAAGAAGCGAGTCCTTTGCATAATGAACACATACGTCTCTTTATGTGCTTTTATAGTGTGCCAGGGCTGCGGTTACAGCAGCTCTTCACCTCACAGATATGCAATTAGAGCAGCGGGAGAGGCCGGTTGGGGCTCAGCGGACCCATTCACTACAGAGATGTTGGTCCCTTGGTGGGAAGATGAGCAGATCTGGGGGCAACTGGCAGCCTGGGGGGGGGGATTTTCCCTAGGGGGAAGCGTCTGGGATGGGAGGTGAGAATCACACTGCCATGGGGAGAAGGGCTGTGCTGGACATGGCTGCTGTGAAAATCCCCCAAATCGATGCTCTGATGCGGCTCGGGCTTAGTTTTGGGTTGGGACTGGAGGACGTGGGGTTATTTCACCATGCACTGCAGCGAATTGTGGTGTGTTTGTGCAGGGCAGGAGGCCATGAAAGGATGCCAGGAAGTATTTTTAGGGAAGTGGGTTGGGTTGGTTTTTTTTTTGGTCTAAATTGTGACTCAGTATTTGTCTCTGCTCCAGTACAGTCACGGTTCAGGAGTTGTCAGACCTGTGCAGAGACGAGGCAACAGCAGTCCTCTTCAAGGGAAACTGGTGATCTGTTAATCTGGTGCGTGCAAACCCCTCTTTGCATTTACCCTTGCCTGCACCCACAGCTGGACCCTGCATCCTGCCTTTGCCAAGGCTCCTGGAAGGGGTTAACCCCACCTCTCTCTGCAGGATGAGATATTTGAGCTGCATCCACTGCAACTGGGCGGAAAACAGCCCCATGGAACAGGCAGCATCCTCTGCTGAGCTGAAAGGAGAGCTTTCGTAATGAGTTTTTATCCCAACTCAAATACAGGATGTTTAAACTGGGTTAAAAGGCCCCATGGGGACAGTTTGGGGGATGTGGCGCAGCCCAGCGTGAGAGCTTCCCCGGCTTCATCTGCAGAGGAGAAAGAGTCGGTGCTTGTGAAATAACTTCTAGTGGGGGCTAAGAGCTTGGTTTTGTTTATTTGTTTTGCCAGGTGTGAAATACTGATTTGGGTATGCTGTTGCAAATTCAAATCCCTGAAATCAATTTAAATCACTTACAGGCAGTGAGCAGTAATCCAGGGTCTGTGTAAACACAAACTGGTTTCACTAAACCAGGATAAAAACCAGAAGCAGCTATTCTTCTCTGCTTTTTTTCTTATTTTTTTTCTCCAGGGTAAGTTTAAACCAGTTTTAAGTTGGTTTAAGCTAAACTTGGTCAGGGATGGCAGGAGACTGACGCTCTCTCCATCCTCACCTGGGGCAACCGGGAAGGCAGCCTGGGCTACAAAGAGCCCCGTTAGCAGCTCTGCAGGCTCCCTGGCAGCTCCATCCCAACACAAACCTCCTGGATTTGCACGTCTGGAGAAGATAACCCCTTTGCAGTTGTCTCCCCGGTGGTAAGACAGAGTGGTCCCCAGACACAGAACCACCTGAGCACATGGGTGGTGTGTTCTGGTTGGGAATGAAGAGCCCGGGGTGGTGGGGGGAAGGCAGAAACAGGCATGAGAACTCTTTTCCTGGCTTCTCTCCAGATCGAGGAGAAAAATGTGCTTGTGACAGCCGTGCTGCAGGTGGTGGTCTGCAGTCGGGCCTGTAGACTGATGTTCTCCACCTTTTTGGAGATGCCAGAGAATTTGCAATAGGAAAAGTCCTGGGAAAAAGGATCTGCTCTTTTCCTTGCTCAAGGGACTGTTTACTTCCATGAAGTGTGAGGGGCTGGGGTGTTTCTGGAGTAAGAGGGGTGGTTTGTCCTGTTTTCTTACACTTTGTGGAGGGAAAAGCCCTGGGAAAGGGCAGAACTGAGATTTATTTTCTCTCTTTTATTTTTTTTTTTCTGTTATAAACCCAGGAAAGGGCTGGCACCTTGTGTGAGGAGGGGCTGAAACATGGTTATGTGGAGTCAAAGTGGTGGGGACACGCAGGGTTTTAGTGGGGAAGGGAACAGGATTTAGTAACTTTTATTTCTTGCTGTGAGCCAAGAGGATTGTGGTGCTGGAAGTTCCTGAATTTGGATGGTCTCAGGCAAAATATATTCCAACTTCTTGTCTGCTTTGCCCTCACTGTGCTTGTGGGCTGTCTCCTCTATCTCCACTGCGTTTATCTAAGCGGCAGCAGGTTAAAGGCAGTGGTTCTGAGTAAATCCCAGGTTAGCCTGGAGCAAGCTGAGTGGCATCTGGTTTGAGTGGTCCTCCTTGTGTACCGTGAGATAAAATCACGGCCGTGCCTTGCTGAGTGGGAGCCACTGGAGGGGAAAACAGGATTGCTGACAAGATAAAGCCTGGCTTATCTATGCAGAGTGTGACTGGAAGCCAGCACTCACCCCAGACAGTTGCAGTAGGTAGAGAAAGCTGATTTAATCTCTCAGGCACAAGGTAATATTGTCAGGTGAAGCCCTTCTGATGTTATGTCTTTTAAACACAATTCCTGGTCAATTCTGTTAGATTTGTGCACGGAGCAGAGGCATAATGTAGTCAGGGTGGGGGTACTGTGTGTGATGAGTTTGGTCTTAAAGTGTTTATTGAGGCAAGGCTCCAGAGTGAGGATGGACTTCTAGCGTCCTGGCAGTGGCTACGTGGGGTTTTGGTTGGTGGTTTTTTTTTTTTTTTTTTTACTTTTATATCTTGAAGGAGGGAGAGCTGAGGACCTGATTGTGCTGAATTTCCTTGAATTTCGTGCTTGTTCCCTGTCCGAGTGAGGAAGATGATTTGCCCAGGGCCCCCAGTTCAGGTGCTCCCAGCTGCAGCACTCGCCTTGCCCACAAGAGGCTGCTGGTGCTGTTTGAAATCATCCTTAATCTCTGCNATCCCTCTAATCATCTTGGTGGCCCTCTACTGGACCCATTCCACCAGGTCCATGTCCCTTCTGTGTTGAGGACTTCAGAGCTGGACACAGGACTCCAGGCAGGGTCTCCCCAGAGCAGAGTAGGGAGGTAGAATTGCCTCCTGTGACTTAGTGGTCACAACCTCTCTTGATGGAGCCCAGGATGTGGTTGGTTTCTGGGCTGCCAGCGTGCACTGCCGGCTCTTGTGGAGCTTCTCATCCCCGAGCATTCCCAGCTCCTTCTCCTCAGGGCTGCTCTCCAGCCATTCCCTGCCCAACCCGTTTGTGCCTGTGATTGCCATGTTGATTTTTTTATTATTTTCTGGGAGCTGTGTTCCCATAGGGATGTCCCACCGTAGGGGAGGGGAGAAAAGCCCCATTTTTGACCCTCTCAGCAGTTGTGTGGTTCTGCCTCAGCCAGAAGAAAAGGAGAACCTTGATGTCCACAGTCTCTTCAAGGGGAGAACAGGTACCTGGAAGGAGGCAGAGATGAGTGGCTGAGTATCTGCTGGCCTTGGGGGCAACAGTGGAAGGCCTGGCCACCTTCTTCCTCCTGTCTTGTCCTCCTTCATGAGTGGTTTTGGTCCTACTCCTCGTGCATACTAAAAATGTGTTTATAGTGTGTGTTATTTCACATCAACAAACCCCGTTCCGTGCCAAGGGGCCTGCTGAGAGCCACCTGAGAACGGCACCGCTAATAGATGGAGCTCATGCATTTTGCATGGGAATGGTGTGGACTGGATGATTATCAGGCAACAACACCCCGTGCTGGGCTTTGCCTGCTTTTCTCCTGCCCGTTGGTGGCAAACAGCTCCTTGGATCTCATCCTCTACCCTAGCTGAGAAGGGATGGCACAGAAAAGGGAAGCATCAATCCTAAAATCAGAGTGTAATTAAAAAGACTTCAGCTCTTTACTCCTGCAAGCTGCTCTGGACCTTGGTCTCTGCTCTCTCCTGGTCCTAAGTTCTCTGGCACTTCTCGTGTCTCCGAAGCAGTGACTCCCAGAAACTCCCAAAGAGGGGGAAAATCTCCTACAGTTTCCCAGGAGATTCCAACACATGACAGGTAATTTAATTACTTTAATGAGGACAATCTGGGAAATTGATTCATAACCAGACTTAAATTTCACGAACATGAAATGTCATTTTCTTCTTTTTTCTTTCTTTTTAATACTGATGCATTTTAAAGTAATTAGGTTATTAGTGAAAAAATCTTGATATTTCTGGGAACACAAGCCTGATGAGGCTGAAGCCTCTCTGGCACTGGTTTTACTCCATGCCCTTGGTTGAGCTTATGGGCTGGCAGTTACCGTGGGCAGCCTCTGCCCATCTCACCCAACATCCTGGGCTGTGTTCTGTGGAGGGTTCCTTGTGTGACCTTGGTGATGTCTGACTGCCTGTTCCTCTGTTTTCCAGCCTCAGCCTTTGTTTGCCATGTCCTTGCTGTTGGCTTGTAGGCTAGAGACCGTGCCTTCCTCCCCGTTAGGAGATGCTCCTCATTTTTCTGTGGAGATACACTGCGGCTCTGCCACCCTTTGTCCTCTTCTGGGCACAGAGCTGGGAGGTGACTCTGGTGTTCAGAATGTAGATTTGGTTTCTTCTGGCTGCATTGCTTTGGCCATGGAGGAGAAGCCAGGAGCAGAGTTCAAACCATCTGCCCAAGCTCAGAGCTTCCAACCTGCGAGCTCAACGTGGAGGAGGGGGTGTTAAAGCCAACCAGGTCCCCCAACTCCTCCCCAGCAGCAGCCACTAAAAGTCCCTCTAATTTCCTTGCATCTCATTGTGTATTGATGGCCAGGGATGTCAGGTAACTATGGCAACTCATTGATTAGCATCCAACCCCTGTGAAATGAAGAACATGCAGCCATAAGAATTACAAATGATGCTGTATTGTCTGCTGCCAATAGGCTGATTACTGCCATTTTCTGCCAGGTAGACCAGCTTTTACAGGCAACCCGGTGGTGTGTAATTACCATGCTGTGATTGATGCATTGCTATAGTTACTATCTGCTGTGTTCCCTGACTAATAGTTTTTAAATTCCTCTTCAGATGGAAATGCATTGCCTGTAAATGTGTGAGAGGCAGAGGTCTACAGAGCCAGGAGATTCATCCTGAGAGGAGCTAGTCTGGGTGTGGAAAACTGTCTCGTAATACAAAATGTTGTGGTCAAGTGTGTGAGTTGCTTGGATCAAACCACTGAGGAGGTTGGATGAATGGAGAGGAGAGAAACTCTGATGGCACAAGCAGTGGAAAGCTTTCTCCAGGCCTAAAACGTTTGTACCACATGGTTGACTTCAAAAAAACAACCCCAAAACCCCATAACAAACCTCTGCTGGATCCTTGCAGGATCTGGCATCTTCCAACCTGAAAGCCTCCCACAGCAGGGAGGGTTTTTTTTACCACCAAAGAGATGCAGCCCATGGGGTGGGCATTGAAAATAAAGTGGCTGAATGATGGTGCTTCTTAAACTCGTCATCCTGCGGTGGGCAGGAGGGGAGGGATGGTGGGGGTGTGAGGGCAGAGGGGGTGGATGGGCTTGAGAAGTTGGTGTGTTGTCCTCAGATGTGGATGTGGAGCTGTCCCAGCTGCATGGAGCTGGTGCTGCTGCTGAATCAGTGACTGATGTTCAGACCTCGGTGCTCCGACTTTTGTCCTGGAAAGGGATGAGGTGGATCCTGGGGTGGGGATGCCATGCAGTGCCGCAGACCTCTCCCCTCCTCTTCTCTCCTCTGTGTTTAGACATCTGCATAACCTACACGAAGTTAAAAGGGGTTTGTTTCTTTTCAGACTGAGTGCAGCCAGGGTAATTTAGTAGAAAAATGTCATGCTAATGCAATTCAAAGTTCAAATGATCTTTCATTTTGAGGGAAAGGAGAATGTGTGTGCAGTCAGAATGTTAAAACCCACTACTTGCCCTGCAATTCAAATAGAAATATGAGCTTCAGGGGATACATAAGTCACATGAAGTACTGTGAGTGAAACACAAAATGAGTAAAAATGATCCGGAAGCCATTATTAGCATTGCTGGGGGGCAGATCCAGCTCGGAACAAGTGTAGCAGCCGTCAGGAGCTGTGTTGGAAAGGAGAAGTTTGCATGAAATTACAATAACATGGAAATAATGAGGAAAAAGTTATCAGTAAGATGCTTTTCATATTAATCTCTAAATGTTGCAGCCCAGGTCTTCCTTACCCCTCTCCTTTCCAATCCCCAATCAAGGTTCAGGGGAGTACTGAGTTGGAGACTGGCACATCCTAACGAAGCTCTGGTGCTTCTGCTGGGGTTGTGTCTGTGGGAGCTGCTGCTCCAGCCATGCAGGGAGAAGCTCGACAACTTGGGGGGGATGCTTTGGGTTTGAAGTCCCTGGGATGGCTTTCAGCACAGTGGTGGCCACCCCTTCATGCTCGTTATAAACAGGTGTAGATCTCCAGGGGAAGGTTGCTGTTGCTCTTGGAGAGCCTCGTCCTCCCAAAGGGCAGGGAAGGAGGTGAGCATCGGTGCCTGGGCAGGGTAATGGGGAAGGGAAAGGGAGAAATCATCCCAGTTTGGTGAAAATCAGCAGCCTGCCCTCTCTCTGTCTCTTTTAAAGCAGAGGAAAGGGGAAAGTTAAGTGGCGGTGAGGGAAACTGCTTCTAAACAGAATTGTTCGAGCATCTCCAGGAGGCAACAGCAGCGCTTTTAATCTGGGATAAACCAGCGGAGCCTCCACTGCCGCCTGTGAAGTTGACAGAGGAAACTCCCAGAGGCAGGAGTCGTCCTGTCTCTCCTGAAAATCGCGGGTGAGTTCCCTGCCAGCTACAGAAAACCAGCTCTCAAAGTTCCCATTGTCTTTATCTTCCCTTCAGAGCCTCATCTTTTGGGTTTCCCTAGTTCTCCCTCCCAGTGGCAAATACTTCCCACTCCATGGCTTTATGAGCGAGGACAGAGGTTTGACACTCACGTGAAGCTTTCAAGACCCGTAATTAAAAGTCAGTAATTCATTCCTCATCTTTCTTAGGAAAGGGAAAGGGGAGAAGGCAGGAAAAGCGTCTCCCAGGAGAGGTGCCTGAGTAGCCATGGGGGGCTGTAAGTCAGAGCTTTTGCTGCTGCGAGGGATTTAGCCCGTGGTTTCAACAGGAGGGGAGACTGAGCTGAGATCTGGGGAAGAACTTCTTTGCTGTGAGGGTGGTGAGACCCTGGCCCAGGTTGCCCAGAGAAGCTGTGGCTGCCCCATCCCTGGAGGAGTTCAAGGCCAGGCTGGATGGGGCTTGGAGCACCCTGGTGTGGTGGGAGGTGTCCCTGCCCAGGGCAAAGTGGAACTTGAAGGTCTTTAAGGTCCCTTCCAACACAAACCATTCTAGGATTCGGTCTGGTGTTAATTAAAATAACCATCAGTAAAACCCTCCTACCTGGTGACACAGGGAAGTTCCATCTGGTGAGACAGCACTTCAGAGTTGTACTTAAAAAGGCACCTCAGCACCGAAATCCCGAAGCAGAGCTGTGCCTTTACCCCGTGTAATTGTTACTGCGTGGGATTTTAAGGCTTCTGAAAGTTAAATGTGTGTGTCCAGAGAAAAGGTATTACTGAGGTAATTGGGCTATAAAATAGTACATACACAGAAAGGGCTTCTGTCTGGTGATACCCTGGTATTCTGGAGAGCAAAATTTGATTTTTCAATAATCCTGGAACGCATGTGTTGCTGAATTCAAAATTTCCTTGGCGGTATTATACTTACCTGGCAGGTAATGTAATATTTGAACAAGAAATTTTTATTACAATCCTGCATTTAGCATAGCTCTTCTCTGAGTCCTCTGGATGATTGTTTGCAAGTACCTGATTGTTAGAGAGAAAAGGTAATTGCGGAAAGAAAATGAGACTCAAGAAAACTATTTTGGAAGTTGAGCAGAGCGGTGGCGTGAGCAGCACCACGGCTGATTGCCTATAGTTGATGAAAATCATTTGCATATCCCAATTTTTCTCCCTGCGTTTGACATTTGTCTGCCTCTTTCACCAGCCTGTCAGGCCACCTCGGATGGTTTTTATGGGCTGGAATGTGAAAATCGATACCCTAGTGATTTTTAATCCCTTCTGTTTTGTGTCTGTGGGCATGTATGGTGTCTGAAATGTGCTTGGCTCTTCCCCGTGGTGGGGAGGGGTGGGATCTTTCTTGGAGCTTGGGTGGTAGTTGGTACCACAGAGCCTTTGAATTTCCCTTTACAATAATCTGCTGGGGCAAGACTTTAAAGAAATGTGAGGTGACACAATTTCTGACCGAGAGAGCTCAGAATTGGCTTTAATAGAGCTATTTAAACATCTGGCCCCTCCTGGAGGCATTGGAGGGAGACTCCTTGCTTTGCACCCTCTGGTTCTTATGGGTGGGATAGCTGAAGACTTTATAGTTAGGGAGTAGATGGATGAAAAAGGTGCATAATAATAATAATATTTGACAGCAAGGATGTAAATGGCTGTTGCAACCCACTGCTTGAGCCTGTATTTCTTGTGCTCTAAAACACAGAGCTGTAACCACGTGTGTTGCTGGGGGGGGGAGATGGGTGCAGCAGGGGGAGGCTCTGGAAACCTCTTCTCACAAAGCCTGTGTTAGATTTTTGTCATTTTTTGGGCTTGGCAAACTGCTTAAACGCCTCTGGGACTCACTCGCTCCCTTTCTGCAGGAGGAAGATAATATTTACTGATCTGTCCTATCGTTCATCTTATTGTGGCTGGGATGCTAGCGGTGTCATAAACATAAGTAACACAAACTGAGCCAAGACAGGATGTTTTTCACCTGGTATTTCATATTACTATTTTCTCTTTTCATCATTGGAGAGCTTGTTATTATTATATCATGGGCTTTAAGTATAATATGGTCTTCTGTTTTTGATCTGCCTCAAAAAGAGAGGGAAGGAGGGAGGTTTTCCCCAGACTCAGGAGATCACAGCACACGGCGGGGCTGGTGATCCTGCCGTGTCCTGCAGCTCAGGGGGACAGCTTTTGTAGTGCAGGGATGATGCTTCTCAAGAGAAATCAAAGGCAGGCACCCGGCTGAGGTTTGTACAGGACCTGCTGAGCCTTAGCTTGATGCTGCTGGAAATTTCTGCCAGCACCCAGCTGTGCCCACAGACGTTTAAAGGAGGACAGCCTTTGAGAAACCCGGACTGGAGCTTGGCTCAAAGCACTGCTGCTGGTGGGGAGAATATCCTGGTACCAAAGTAGAGGCATTTGCAGCCTCAGGGAGTCTGAATCCAGGGATGCTTAAATAAATCAGTGCTTGTTTCTGGTGAGGTTTGAATTTTTTGGGGAAAAGCTATTGCTGTGCAGAAGCAAACTGTCTCACTGGGCACATCTGTGCTGGAGCAGTGATTTTTATCGTGTATATTGGGGATAGGCTGCAACTGAGACCGACCTATGGAGCTGTTCTGAGGAGTTTGCAGCAAAACCATCCTCTCCCTGGATGGAGAGAGGGGAAAAAAGATGCCAAGCCTGGTTGGAGGAGGGCTGTGGGAAGGAGGTACTGCTCTGGGGAGCATCCCCTGTGCCTGCCCACGTGTGTGCAGAGAGGCAGGGGCAGATTTACTCTCTGTTTGGCAGCGCTCGTCACCAGGGATGTTTATTGGGTGTGAAAGGCGTTTGTTCCTTAGATAACACAAGATGTTTAGTAGCAACTGACTTCTGCCAGCAGCGCTGCCTAGGCCATTAGTGCCCTCGAAGGATTAATTACAGGGATATATACCCCTCTCTTCAGATGTCTCCAGAGTAGGGCGTTTGTAAATCAAGCGTGTGCGTTTATTGTGGGCAAACTTCTCCGAAGGCCCTTTGCCAAAGAAAAAGGGAAGGGAAAAGGCAGCATCAAAAATGCAGGGGCCAGTTTCTGCACAGGGCAGAGGGGACAACTTGCATGGTGACAGCGGGTCTGTCACGAAAGAGATTTCCAGCCTGGGAGTNCCTGGGAGCGATGGATATAAATGGATGGGAACAAAACCCCACACTAATTTACTCCTTCTGCTAAAGCTCATTGAAAAGTAGAACTTAATAGCTTAACTCTGGTGGTAACAGATCCTAAAGCACTTTGTAGTGAGCACTGTGGATTCTGCTCTCATACGGCTGTAAATCCCAAATAACTCCTCTGAATTAATGATTAGATCACCAGCTACAGTGACAAGGCTTGAAATGGTTTAACCGGACTGGGAAAGTAGTTTGGCTGAAATCAAAGGCTGTGTGGAGATAACTCAGTATTGATGATTTTCCGGTTAAAGCGATTGTTTATTGAAAAGATGACTTTGCAACAAAATTAACTCCCTCAAAGGTTTTGTTTCATTTTGACCTTTTTGGGGGAGGGAGGGGCCGAAAGACTTAGATATTTGGGATGAAATGATAATTTCCAGTAGCAAAATTATCTCAGGCACAAGACAAGACTTCAGAGATAAGAAAACAGACTTCAAAAAAAGCTGAAGCTGTGGGTGATACCCGGTGATACCTGAAGCCATTTGTCATCCCTGTGTGAGGTCATCCCTTCTCTCTCTTCCCTCCATCCTTTTCCAGCCCCTCTGGGAGCAACATAAACCTGCATCCCCGAAAAGCCCTCCTGCTGCATGGGGAATGTTCCCCACCGTGGCTGGAAATATCTCCTGCTTCTGAAAGACACTAATTTCTTTGGAAGGAGGAATGATTNTAGAACTTAATAGCTTAACTCTGGTGGTAACAGATCCTAAAGCACTTTGTAGTGAGCACTGTGGATTCTGCTCTCATACGGCTGTAAATCCCAAATAACTCCTCTGAATTAATGATTAGATCACCAGCTACAGTGACAAGGCTTGAAATGGTTTAACCGGACTGGGAAAGTAGTTTGGCTGAAATCAAAGGCTGTGTGGAGATAACTCAGTATTGATGATTTTCCGGTTAAAGCGATTGTTTATTGAAAAGATGACTTTGCAACAAAATTAACTCCCTCAAAGGTTTTGTTTCATTTTGACCTTTTTGGGGGAGGGAGGGGCCGAAAGACTTAGATATTTGGGATGAAATGATAATTTCCAGTAGCAAAATTATCTCAGGCACAAGACAAGACTTCAGAGATAAGAAAACAGACTTCAAAAAAAGCTGAAGCTGTGGGTGATACCCGGTGATACCTGAAGCCATTTGTCATCCCTGTGTGAGGTCATCCCTTCTCTCTCTTCCCTCCATCCTTTTCCAGCCCCTCTGGGAGCAACATAAACCTGCATCCCCGAAAAGCCCTCCTGCTGCATGGGGAATGTTCCCCACCGTGGCTGGAAATATCTCCTGCTTCTGAAAGACACTAATTTCTTTGGAAGGAGGAATGATTCTTGTTAATGACAGTTCCCCCCACCCCTGCCTTTTTCCCTCCTTCCCTCTCCGTCCAGGTAGGCTGCACGTTGGTATCTCGCTTTTACTTAATGACTCTCATCTAAGGAGGAAGTTCCCAGGCAGAATTCACAAGCAGTGCTATTATGAATTCCTTCTGCCTGGCGATAACTTTTTTTTATGAGGGTTTTTATTCTTTAGATAATATATTAAAACCATATTTTTTTTGCCAAGTTTGCTTCTGCACATTCCTTGCCCTTGAATTCCGCCCCCCCTTCCCCTCCCCCTTTTCACCTGAGTGGCATTTTCACTGGAGATGTTTAATACAGCTCTAATCCCCTGATTCCCTGAGGTACACGAAAGCAGCTTTACGAACCCATAAATCCAGAAAGATAAAGTGCGTTTTTATTAGTCGTGTTGCCATGAAAGTACAAAATAAGTAGTCTAATATGAAGCAGTCAATAACAAATTTGCCTAATAGTTTTGCTTATTATAGCAAAAGCACTTGGAGAAAGGCTGTGCCAAGCTGTCGGTGGAGGGGAGTGATGCTGGGATGGAGATGAGGGGTGTCACAGCTTGGGGGAGTTAGTGGGGTGCAGGGGCTGTGAGACTCCCACCCCCAGAGCCCTGCAAGGGTGGTTTTGCAGCACAAACCCTTTGGTCCAGGTGCTGGATGACTGGTGGATGGGTCTGGCTGTGCAGGAAGGGGTTGTGGGTGGGTTTGGGGTTAAAAATAAAAGCTGTAGGACTCAAAAGATGTGAGGTGGCCAAGGGCTGTGGCTATTCTGGCAGGCAACACGTTTGCAACCCCACCTGCAAAGCCAGGGCCGTGTCTGTGTGAGCGTGGGCTTGCAAAACCACAAGGCAGCAATGCTGGGCAGGACTGTGGAGCTGGGGAGGGGGGCTTTTCCCACCCCGCATTAGTAGCCCCTCTGGCCCCAGCCCCATCCAAGGGTTCTGAACTCCAAGGGCAGCCTGCCTGGGGCTGCCGGCGCCTGCCTTTCCTCCTCGCCACGTGTGTAGCCCCTGCAGCGAACACGCTGGCCTGGAGGTCACCCAGGCTGGTTTTGTGGGTCGGTGCAGCCTCTGCCTTCGAGCTGTGCTGAGCAGCTGCCAGAGAAGAACCCTTGTTCTCCATCCCTCCCTTACAGCATCACCAAGACCCTCCTTCACTGACCTCTGCTCCCCCGTCTGACCTTCTTTGCGCTCTTCTTAGATTTTCGTATTTTCTTTTTTATTTTTTTTTTCTTCCTTTTCCCCCAAAGCCTTGACCTGTGTCATGACCCATTGGAAAAAAAAAAATAATGCTGTTTCCCTGGGTCCCTTGTGAGATTTCACACTTGGCCTTTCTTTGGCCTCGCCATGGGGTTTTGGGGAGCTGGGGTTTGCAGGGAGCTGGAGCTGCCGAGCAGCACTAGATGGCAGGAGTCAGTCACGCAAGAGGATGAGGGGCTGTCTCCCTCTGAAAATACACATGGAGCTGCTGAGGTGGAAATCTGCCAGCTCACTCGGAGCTGCCTGGACCAGGGTGGGCTTAAGCGCTAAAAACCCCTTCTCCAGCCAGACTCCAGGACTCTGCCTCCCGTCTCTCCCCCAATCCAGGAGGGCCCCTCTTGAGATGGTGGGATTTGGGCAAAGCTTTACAAACTGGGGTTGTATTTGCCTGGTGAATTTTGGCTCGGATTCTTTGGATGTGCTCAGCCTGCTGGTTTGGATGGAGGATGGTTGTGTGGTTTAGGATGGCTGTGATTCCATTGGGGGATGCTATTTTGGGGAGCTGTGGCCGGGTACCACTGTTCTTGCCTTGTTGAGGAGCATCACCCAGGTGGTTCTGAGAGCTGAGAGGAAATAACAGCTGGTTTTTACACGCAAATCCCCATTCTCCATTTAGATGGCATCTTTAGCTGCCCAGCAAACTTGCCCTTGCTTAGAGTTTATTGAAAAGGTGACTTTGCAACAGGAAGGTTTTGTTTCATTTTGACTTTTTTGGGGGAGGAAGGGCCAAAAGTCTTAGATATTTGGAATGAAATGATAATTTCCAGTAGCAAAATTATCTCAGGTGCAAGACAAGACTTCAGAGATAAGAAAACAGACTTCAAAGAAAAAAAAAAAGAAAAGCTGTAGCTGTGGGGTGATACCTGGTGATACCTGAAGCCATTTGTCATCCCTGTGTGAGGTCATCCCTTCTCTCTCTTCCCTCCATCCTTTTCCAGCCCCTCTGGGAGCAACATAAACCTGCATCCCCGAAAAGCCCTCCTGCTGCATGGGGAATGTTCCCCACCGTGGCTGGAAATATCTCCTGCTTCTGAAAGACACTGATTTCTTTGTGGAAGGAGGCATTTTGCCCCGTTCAACCCCTGCTTTCCAAAGCGGGGAGGAAAGCAAAGAGCCAGAGGAGCTGGGTGTCTGTTTGAGGGCACTTCGCTGCATTCCCAGCCCTGTGGCCATCCTTCCCGGGACAGCACAGACACCCCTGGTCTGCGGTTAGAGCCAAAGAGCAGTTTAAGGGAGAGGCGCAGGGGCAGTCCTTGTTGCTCTAAGTCTCGTTATAACTTTTATCTTGCTGCAGCTTTGCTTTTTGAGATGCTCCGGGTGGCTGGTGGCAGCTGTAGGCAGCAGCAGGAAGGCAGCAGCTGTCACATATCCCGCTCCCTAATGGGGTTTCCTATCGAGCACGCGTGACGGTGCGGCTGTAACCTCTCTGTAAGCCTGTGCTGTGATATTATCGGGCCAGAAAACCTGAGTGAGAGACAGACGATGCAAAAATCAATCTCAGGAGCACCTGAAAGAGGGAGGATTGGTACCAAATGTTGTAGCGACAACAGAAGAAGCGGTTCCTCCCTCGAATTCTTTGCCTTGGAAATTCCTCCTGGGATGCAGATGAAGAGTTGCTGCATTACCTCGTCTAGGCTGAAAGAAACAGGCAGGGGAATTGCACCAGCCGGTGCCTCAGCATGCCCAAATCTGGGGGCAGAGTAGCTGCTGCAGAGTAAACACAACAAAGCTGGTCTCTGTGCTCCAGGGAGGTGAGGATCTGAGCAGAGAGCAGCCCATCCTGTCCCCTGCGGCTGGCGCAGAGGAGGCACCAGGCATTGATTACTCCTTTCATCATGGCACAATTAGAGAGGATCGCTAATGGTCTAATTGTTCCTCTCATCCCAGCCCTAAGAACCGAGAGGAGATAACCCATTGGTACTAATCCAGGCATCAAAGACTTGCTCTGCCAAGTTATCACCTCTAATGCTGTCTAATTTTTGCCAGCCAGTAATGGTAAAACAAGAAGTTTCCAGTTGCCCGTGGTGGGAGCACAGCCCGAGGCAAGAGAACATCCACCAGCTGAGATGCTGTGAACCTCACACTGCTCCAACCTCTCCCAAAACCCTGGGGGTCTACACCAGGGAGTGAGCCACCCCCTGGTACCCCAACCAACCCATCACTTGAAGCTCTCAACCTCCCCAAAAACCTTCTCGGTGCCTGTGTCCCCAACGGCAAGGCAAAGGCAGAGCTGTCTGAGTGGTGGAGACCACAGCCACCGTCTCTGACGATGAGGAGGCAGGCGGGGAGGGTACGTGCTAAGACCGAGGGATAAGATTAAAGCTGATAGGAATCACATTGCAGGATACAGGCTTATATCTGCGGCTGATGGGGGATGTTTATTTTCAGCGAGGCACGTGTTTCCTCCGGGAAGGGATTAGTCCCAGCACAGGTTCCAAACCTGACGTTTCCCCATGGGGTGGGAAGCTTGGTGTGTTGCTCTGGTTTGGGAGTGGTGGTTACACACCAGGGGGTACAGCCATGGACATTTAATTTTCTGCATAACCTTTGGTCTCGTAATAACCCACAGTTATTGGGAAGGTTCTCCCTGATTAGAGGTTCCTGGACTTTGTAAAGTGAGTGAGGAGGTTCCCTGCAGGGATGAGGGGATGCAGCGCTCTGATGTGGGGGTGTACCGAGCAGCAGGGCACAGCTGTATCCCGGTTTTTGGGCTGGCCCCTTGCCAGAGGGGACTGGCAAACATCTGGGGAGAGGTGGCATGTACAGAAGGCTGCTTTCTGCCGGAACATCTGTCCCTGTCCCTAGAAAGCATCCCCTCGGATCCAGAGATGTGCAGGCACAAATGCTGCTTGTAGGCAAAGACATTCTGAAGCTTTTATCCCCCCCCTCACCTCCCCGACCCCGGCTGGTGCCTGGGGATGCATTGAAAGATTCTTAAATTGGGAAGCATTCTTGGTAGCCGCATTTTTATCCATGCCCAGTGAGAGACCAAGGTGGGAAACCAGCTTCTTTTATGACAGACGGATGTGGCCTCGTTCCTCCAACCCCATCTCCTGTCGGCAGCTGGGTTCAGCATTCTCCTGGCAGCCTGGCCCAGTTTTGTCAGGGCTGGAGCTGACCTTTCCGTACAGAGGAGAAGAAAACACAAGGGGAAGTGTCTTTGTCTCGTGCTCTCCATTCCAGGGGCAGGAGGGGAAGGCAGACACCTCCGCAGAGCATCTCAGGCTGAATGGGAGAGCCAAAGCCTGGGGTTAATCATCCAGGCTGGGCATTGATAGAGCACCTCTATGCACGTAAGAGCTCTTCAGGAGAAGCGCAATTTCTCTGCGTGTGTACCACTCACAAGAACAAAACAGCTCCCCGGAGCTGGTTGCGATAGCAGAATTGTCTTCTGAAGAGAAATCAGGAAGCCAGAGGGCTTTGGAAAGGGCAGTGCAGAGGCTTTTAGTGTTTTTCTTCCTTCTAAAATAAAGATGATGTTTACTACTCCCCCCCTACACACACCCAGCCACCGCCCTGTCTTTTCCCTTGCCTGTGCAGACCAGATGTTGCTGTGGGAAAGGCAACCACAGGAAAAACTAATTACGCTTCTGTACACGGTGAGAGGGTGGGCTCTGGGAGGGGGGCAGCACCTCTGAGCACAGGGGCGCAGCTACCTCTGCAAAATTGTGTGGGTGGGAGATGCCGGGGACAACCTGCTGCGTTTGCAGGGTCTGGGAGCGTGATGGCATGTGTGTGGGATGAGGAAAGGATGGGAGGGAAGCGGTGATGGATCTCGGTGGCTTGAGCACGGTGCTGTTGGGGTGAGGATGTGTATGATGATCATGACTCTGGACAACGTGCTGGGCTACTGCTGGCGTGACCACCAGGCAGCTGAATAATGTGGAAATAAGGCTGTGGGCATCACCTCTGGCTCTTCCCACCTGTATCTGTTGCTTCAGCTCGCCAAAGGGGCTGGGGAGACATCAGGGGGCTGCGAACTGGAGGAGATGAGGAAAATTGGGAATTCAGGATCGGGGCAGGGGGAAAGCAAGGGGAAGAGAAGAAGCAAGCGGCAGGGATGAAGGCAAGTGTTGCTAATGTTTAGCAAGGTCTCCAGGGTTATCCCGGGATTGGGGATGATTAATGTGCCGGAGGACTCCTCTCTCTGTGGTCTGCTGGCCGAGCGATCCGTCACTGCCTTGTGATGGACTGCCTGGTTCCCACGCGTCCCCGTTTTAAGGTGGGTTATTGATGACCCGCCTTTACAAACCATTCCTCCTAATTACTTTTCGGCCCAGGAAATAGCCGTCAGAGCTGGCTGGAGAGAAGGTGAAAGGGTAGGGCTACAGCAGAACCTGTCATGCGATGGCTAAAACCCATGGCCCAGCGCGTCTGTCCCAGGGACAGCAGCTCCAGACCTGCTGGGTCACTTCTGGAGGTGTTTGATCATGGAATGGTAGTGCTGGGCACTGGCGGAGTGTTTGGATGCTGCTAATCAGGTCAGGTGCAGAGGTATTGGAATTTCTCCGTGGTTATAAACCTGGTCTCAACACACCACTCAGCCAGCTGGCGATCGGTTTGCTGCCCTGCCCTACTTCCCCTTTCCGCCGATTGATTTGTTACCTGTCTCAGACCTTTCATCCATGATGGGCAGAGATGCCAGAGGATCCCGTCCTGCCCCTTCGCCCTGTGTTTGCTTGCTTTGCACAGAGTTCAGATTAGCTGAGTAAAAGCTGCTGCTGGTTTGATTGACTCCCAGATCAATTAAAGCAGCATGCGGACAGATGGAGGGCTCGGATCCTGAATTTTACCCCAATTTTCCTCCTTTCTGCGTTCTCCAGGGGCCTTTCAGGTTAATTGCCCTGATCTCTTGCTGCCTTTTTCCTGCTGGCCCTGCAGGGCCGTCTGGCTAGTGTTGGCAAGGGTTGCGATGGATCCAGGCTGGGAAGATGCCGGAGAAAAGGCAGGAGGGAGAGAATTGATTTACTCCATCAGGCAGCGGCAGCAGTCGCTGCCACCGTTTAATTCTCAGTTCAAGCCCCGTGGAGAATGCAAACAGGCTCCGCTTCCTCGGCCAATTTACAGCCCCTGACAAGCTGCTAAACAACATCTTTTGTTCCGTGCACGTGCGAGTCCGTGGGCTCCTTCTCCGGGCGACAGCGTGATGCGCAGGTAAAGGAGCACGGATGCTGCCACCGTGGCTAATGAGCCCTGCCTGCTGCACCCCTAGCACCAGCCACCTTCTCCCAGCACAGCCCTCTGCATTCCAAATGTGTCTCATCGCCTTCCCCGGGCTTTTGGAAGAAGCTGATGGATGAAGGATCACCTCGGATGAAGGCAGTGTCCTCAGCACCAGGTGCCTCTGGATGGTTGGGATAAATGAGGGCATCCATGGCCAAGCGTGTGGAGACCACGCACTGCCCATCTGGGCAGGTGGATGCGGGCGCTGACCACCAGCAGCCTGAAAAATAAAATATGAAAAAATGAAGTCAAGCAAAACTCTGCAAAACCTGGAGGGTTTGGGTTGTTCTCATTCAGAATTTAGTGTGCTGGAGCATCCTGAAACAGTGCAGAAGCTCAGCTGCAAGGGAGATGCTTCCCAGCAGTGTCCCAGGGGTTGAAGAAGAAGGAGGAGGTGGTGAGCCTGGTGGTCTCCCTGCTCCAAACTCCAGGCTTATTTCTAAGGCAGTGCTTTCACACCAGCGCTTACTGCACCCCAGTCTTCTGGTCTAAGGTTTTACCTTCCTCCATCCAGCTTTCCTGTGAGCGATCCTTCTTGGCCTGAGCCTTTCCAGGGCCTGCAGACCTCCTCGAGTCCACGCTAATCATGTTTATCAGCGTTAATCCGAGGCTGGAATTAGCCAGTTCTATGTTCAGCGAGGGGCCTGCTATTGCATTTAAGTAAATTATCTCCCTAATAATGACAAATCAATTATCAGTGCTGCTTCCAAGGAGAACGCTTTGGTCTACCTTTTTCAGAAAAGCAATAAACCTGTACGCTCTCTCTGCCAAAAATTAGCTGCAGCAACACGGCCAAAATAATAAGGAATAACCCAACCATCCAGACAGCCAGTTAATGAATTCTCCTCTTTTGGCTGGAGGTGCTCAAAAGCAGCACAGAACTGAAACGCACCCAGAAACCTTGCTGGGTTTGATTGAGAGATTTTACTTCTCTTTGCATCTTTTTTTTTTTAATTGTTTGCTCTTTTTTTTTTCCCTCCTTTTTGTCATCAGGATCCTCACCAGGCAGTGAGGTTTGTGGCTGGGAGCAGACCAGTTCCCATTGCATGGAGCTCAGCTGGGAGATGGCTAATTGCAGCAGGAGATGTTGCGTGGGGACACACCTCATCGGTTGTCCCCCCCAACCCTGGGTCCCCACCGAGCTGGGGAGGGGGTGGGAGAGCCCCACACCGACATCTGTCTTGCTTGGCAGGACATCCAGTTCCATTGTGGGTCCGTGGGGAACTTGGGGAGGGTCTGGGAGAAGTGCTGCCAGGGGTCTGATCGGCACCAGATGCTGTGGTGACAGCCAGGGTTTGGCACCAGCCTGTCCACTTTCTGGCACTGGGGGCTGGAAGTGAGAGGAAGAGGAGGAGGATGAGGAGGAGAAGTCTTCTCTTACCCACCACTCTCCACCTGCCCCTTTGAGGGCTCTCCTTAGCAATCCTGTGTTTGGGTGGCATCCGTTATTTAGTGGCATTATTTGTGCTGACAGGATTGATGGGACATTTCATCAAGCAATTAGAAAACAAAAAAAACCACCCCACAAAGTCCGACTTGTTCCAAAATACAAAGGCAGCAGCCGGCATAAATTAACGTGTGTAGTTTTTAAGTGTTTACTACAGCACTGTTTTCTTCTGTCTTCCCATGGGGGATAATTAAGAAAGAGGCTATTTCTCCGCTACCATCAGGTATCAGGAGATGTTGCCATATCCCCTTAACTCCAGCGGACCTCCTTGAATCTGACAGATGATCAATTTAGCGTATTGAGAAGAGGAGGCTTGTTCCTTTTCCACCGTAAAGTTTAGGCATTATTATTTCCCTGGGTGGATTGATTCATATTTTGGTTGGGCTTCATTAGCTGAAATACGCCGTAAGACCAAATTAGCACTGAGCTTTCAGTGATCAAGAAGGATGGAGCAGTTTGTTCTTATCAGTAATTGATCATGGAGCTATTAATGGATGCAAATGTATTTGTTCGCTCTGCTTTGATAAATAATGGCTCGCTGCTCCCCTGTGATATGATTTGTGCTCACATTTCCTCTCGCTGCTGTACAGTCCCCAGGCCACGGGCTGAAGCGTCTGGCTAAAAGGAGGCAGATCTTGTGGCTTAATTTCATTTTGCTATCAGTTATTGATGGGCAAACTTCCCCAGCTGATTCACCCCGGGTGCTTGGCTCCAACTTTCAGCGAGTGAGTTTTTTGTGGTCAGGAAGCTGTTTTTTTCCAGTGTGGGTTGATTTTCATTTTAGCATCAACCTTTCGTAGCTGTTCCCGTAAGCCGGAGGGACTTTAAGGTGGGCTGTGCTGTCTGAGGGTCCTCTGAGTGCCCCTTCCCTCTGTAACCAGTCCTGCATCCCACGCTGTGCAGGCACCCACCAGACCCTCACTCTCTGTGTCGCTGGAATTTTTTGGTGAAGCTCTTGCTGGGGATTGACCAAAATAGGCAGCTCTCTATCCATATCTATTTACCAAGTGGTTCCCAACACTTCTAGGAGAGATATCAGGGACAGGGATGAGGAGCAGAGGTGATGCTGGGGGCTGGAAACCGTCACACCTGGGTTTATCTTGGCTCCATAGATTTGGGGACGACCTGGAGAGCAGCGGGAGCTGCTGAAATGTGGTTTGATCTGTTCATTCTTCCCCTCCAACAGCTTTCTCTCAACTTTTTCCTTGGAAGTGTGGGTGCAGCTCTTGGCCCGGTGAGGCTTTGGTCTCCAGTGGAGTTTCCTGGCCCCACACTGGTGCTCACATCAGGGACAGGGAAGAGGCAGCTTGTGAGGACCCCTTTTGCTACAAATCAATCTCAGATAATGTTCCTCTCCCCCCTCCTCATTATGGTAATGGCGTCATTTTTGTGCATGGCAATTCTCAGACACAAATAGCCCTAAATCACCTTCCTCTTCTATGGTAACTACACTAATATTATTAATACCCTGCATTCATAAAACAATTTTCAGCTTCTCAAAGCGCTCTGCACACATTAATTTAGCCTTACAACCTTCCACTGGGAGAATTGCCAGTATGAGTCACATTTTATAGCAGGGTAAGAAGAGGGGGATGGTTGCGTTGAAGAGGAGAACCAAACCCTCTTGGTCTTTCCAGCAGGGTGAGCGCACTGGGGATGATGGCAGATGCTCTGGTGGGGTTTGACTCACACTGGGGGGAAGGACTGTCCTGGAGGTCACTGGATGAATCATTTGCAGATCCATAAATAGAGCCCGCCAAGAAAAGGGCTGTGTTTGTACCCCGGGTGAAAAACGAGGATAAGAATGATTTGAGGAAATGAGAAGTTGCCGGGCATGAAGGCTCTGTGTGTGTGTGCTCATGGGGCAGAGAAAGGGTACACTTATTGTGGCCTTTCAGTACTTATAAGAAAGATGGGGACAAGATTTTAGCAACAGGACAAGGGGCAATGGCTTTAAAGGGGAAGATTCAGACTAGATAGAAGAAAGAATGTTTTACTGTGAGGGTGGTGAGACCCTGGAACAGGTTGCCCGGAGAAGCTGTGTCTGCCGCATCCTTGGAGGGGTTCAAGGCCAGGCTGGATGGGGCTTGGAGCAACCTGGTGTGGTGGGAGGTGTCCCTGCCCAGGGCAGAGGGGCTGGAACTGGATAATCTTTAAAGGTCCCTTCCAAACCTTTCTGTGGATACACATGATCCTTCAGCCTTCTGCCCCGACCTCCTCACGATATGAATTTGAAAGGCTTTGGGTTTCCCTGCGGGGAAGGGTCCCTTTTCCCTCTGGTCCCCAGCTTGAGCACAGTCCTTACCATCCTGCAGGGAAATCTCAGACACAGGATGTGACTCTCCTTTTCCCCTTTAGTTGTGAGTTTTTGTAGGCAACACCGGTTGCTGGGGAAATATCCTTCAAAGAGTTAAATCTTGAGACATGACGGCTGAGGTATCGGATGAATGTAAAAAGCCAAGTGGTTCTCAGGATTTTTTATTTATTTATTTTTTTCAATTACTGTCTTCCGCCACATTTTAATTTGAGGCATCAAAGACAAAAGAGAAAGAAACGCAAATCTGGTCTGTACCTGTGGTGAGAGGCTGCCTGTTTGTCATCTCAGTTCCTTTGCTGGGGACAAACAAACCCTCTCCGCTTTGTTCTGTGGCAGTGTTTTGTTCTGTACATTAATTTCTTTCCTAAAATTAAAAAAAAAATAAAAAATAAAAAATAAAATCCAGGAGATATGGCACATTGCAGAAGGGGAAAAATGCTGTTTAGGGGATTAAAAAGAAAATAACTCCTTTCTTTCAAATAAATTACAAAGCACTCTTGCTGCTTTGTACCTGAGAACCTGTAGGAAAATAGCAGTTTATTTTTAGTGCCAGATTGGATGGAGAGATGAAATGACTGAGTCTTCTTCAAAAGCCACCTACCATGAACCGATGCCCAGGAAGTGAGGCTGCAAAGTGATATTACTGTTTATTATAATTTTATTTTTTTTTTCCTGTCCATAGTGGTTTGACATTCAGCTTGTTTTCTTCTTAGTCCTGATCTGGAACTGAGGAATTGAGAGGATCTGAGGACTCCAGTNGGAATGGCTTCAAGCTGCACCAGGGCAGGTTTAGAGTGGGCTTTAGGAAAGAATTCTTCCCAGCAAGAGTGGTCAGAGACTGGATCAGGGAGGGTTGAGTCTCCATCCCTGAATATGTTTGAGAGTCGTGTAGATGTGGTGTTTGGGGATGTGGTGTAGGGGAGAGCTTTGTAGAGTGGGGTTGATGGTTGGACTCGATGATCCCAAGGGTCTTTTATAACCTGAATGATTCCATGATTCTATGAATATCATAATCTTTTTTTTTTAGTATGGGCAGAATTAAGGTCTTTATGCACACACTTGTCTCCCAGAGCAGGATAAAGCCCGTGGGACGATGTGTCCCCAGGAGCACCGGGGCTTTCACACAGTGCTTTCCCCATCTCCCACCTCTGCAAGGCGGGTGGTGGTGGAGGAAGAAGATGTGCAGGTGGAACTCTGTAAGCGTTGGCATGTATCATCTTCTTTAGTGCTGTCATGGTGCTCGTAACTACCTCCATTCATCACTCTCTCCACACCGCCGTGAAATTAGCCCAGTGCTTATTGGAGCAGCGTGCGGAGGTGCCAATCTCCCCCGAAAGCATTAAGCCATCCTCTGCTAGAAGTCTCTTCATTTTCGGTTCTTTTATTTACTTTCTCCCTTTCCCCCCTGCTTTTTTTTTTTTTTCCCTTTCTTTTTTTTTGCAGCCACATTAATGAGTTTTCATTTCCATAGCAGAACAATGAAGGCCATGGCCAATTATGCTAAATTACAGGTGCGAGAGGCGCTGTGTCAGCCGTCCTCCTGCTCCACCACAAGCGCTCCTTTGGCTCCCGCACCATTAAGTGACCAAACACCACTTTCATCAGAGCACTGAGGGGGCTTTTTGGACATAAGCAGGGTCACATCAGAGGTGCATGGGTCCATAAAAGCTTGGTCCCACCTCTGCTGGGCAGCATTGCCTGCGATAAGAGGTGCTTTGGACCTCTGAATGTTGGGGAGGGAAGGAAGGAGTTGAGCATCACACGTGGGATGTGCTTAAAGTGTACGTGGGGACCTTTGAGCTGGCAGACGGTGCAATTCCTTCCTTCTTTTAAGCTGCTTTTCTGTCCCAGCAGAGCTCCTTGTGTGAAGCACTTCTGTGGGTATATCTTAGTTTGTTCAAGGAAACAATTAAAGCAGTGGTGGTAACGGTCTTTATTATACTTATATATTTTTTTTTTTTTTTCTTTTCTTGGTAGGAATGTATTAAGCCTCTTCCAGGGATTTAAACTGCTGGCAAAAGGTTTGACTGCCAGAAAGAAAAAAAAAATAAGTTATATGGGAGTATTTGGGTTTTTCTCAGCATTAAATTCATATCCAAAAAAATGTCAGTTCCTCACCTGTGACTCCCCCAGGTTGCCCTCCTTCCCATAAATTCAATCTTCTGAGGCAATTGCTGCTCAGCAGAGCCTGCTCCCAGGGCTGCTTCTTTGGGGGATGAGATTGTGTGATATTCTAGTGGGATTTTTTTTGCTTGAAAGCTTGGCCTTGTTTCTCCTGGGGGTGTGTGGTCACCCCTGCCAAAGGCTGCAGAGTCTCTAGTCCTCTGGTCCAGCAGCAGCAGCAGGATGGATGCAGGGACCTGAGCTGAGCAGAGGGGCTGGGACCAGCAGCACCAGGACTTCAGCTGGTGCTTGATGCTCTGGTTGAGGCTCTGAGTCAGCGTCTCAGCTCTGCTTCTCTTGGTTTCTGCTCCTTTCCCCAGGAAATCCTGGTGTCACGGTATCATTTAAACAGATGCAAATTCACGTTTCAACTTCTCCCCGTGTAGCTTTGCTCTGGGTAAGGTTCACCCTTAGTCTTCTGCCTCTACCCACCAGGCTGCCTGGTCTCGACACTGGCAGACGAATCTCTTTCTTGTTTGACGAGCATTTGTTTTTTTTTTTTTCTCTTTTTTTTCTGAGGGTATGTGGCCGGGGGGGCTGGTGTGTGCAAAAGCAGCTTCATGTCACAGTGTCTGTGAGTTATTACAGATGCTAAACGCAGAGCGTCTCCTGACAGTTGAACACCTCAGATCTCCGAGCCATCAAAACCTGCAGTGTTACTTCTGACTGAACTTAATCATCTCGTAAGAAATGATGGAGAGGAAAGCAGGGAGGGGGAAAAAGAAAGAATAGAAGTATGAAAATCGCTCCTGTACCACCACACCTCTGCTTCAGCCTTTCTTCTTTCATGCCTTGGCTGATTTGTTTTGATCACTCCGAGCCTTCGCTGCTGAAGTTTGTTTGAATCCCATTCTCAGGGAATTAGAATCATAGAATTCATTGAAATTAGGATCTGCTAACGAGTGGTGCAGCAGCTGGCAGAGAGGAGCAGCTTGTGGGGAACCAGGGAGACGATGCGGCCCCTGGGACTTGGTCAGGGATCAGGCAGGGATGTGGGATGCAAAAGTGCCTGCATCCCCAACGTGATGCCAACGGGACCTTCCCACCAGCTCCTGTAAATACAGGCAGTAAATACAGGCTGAAGTGAGAGCTGTGGAAAATCCCTTATACCATCAAAAATTTATTGAGACGTCAGTCTCTGCAGGGGAGCAAGAGTAATTTAGGGTCTTGATATAGGATTGAGTGGAATTTTTTTTTAATATCACGCTTCTGATGAAAAAAACTAGTGGAAATACTATTTGTATAACTACTGAGCTGATCCAGAGCGAGGGCTGCAAGAGGGGCCAAGCAATTATTTTTATTCCTTTTGTCATCGTAAAGCTTAGGCTAATTCCTGGGAAAGTTTCAGGCCTCCTGGTGCTTCTGAGCTGTACATACATGTGAGAAGCCCTCAGTCATCCAGGGAAGAAAAAAGAAAACTCATCTGTTTTACAGAAAGATAAGCCAGTGCTGAACTTGGAGTGTAGTTGATTTTTTTTTTTTTTTAATTTTTAATTTTTATTTTCAAGGACACTGTCCAAAGTCAAAGAAGTAGGAATTAAATTCACATTTTTGTCTCAATCTGGTATTTCTAATGCAGATGCATCTTTACCCACTTTGGGGTTCTTTTCCCCCTCCTTTCTATCTTAAATAATTGCCAGGTTGCTTGACTGTCAAAATACCCAAATGGGCAGAAAATCTCTGATTTACATACACTGAAATCAAACTCATCTCAAATGAGCCAATTCTGAATCTACCTTTTCCCAATGTTTAGTGCGGGGAGATAAAAAAAACCAAGCCAGGGCATATTTACCTCTGCTGAAAAGCACATTATTGGACTTGCCCAGACTGAATGACGTCCTTCAGTCCCAAAGTTGGGGTTTTCTTGTTGCAGATGTTTTCAATTTCTCACCAATTTGATGTAATTGTTATGATAAGCATTTCTGCCAAAATGGTAGTAAAAACTCAATTTTCCCGAGGAAAATTAACAAAATACATTCACGGCTCATGCAACCTGTTTATTAAGCTGTAGCAGGAATTGACTGCAGCTGTGAAATAAAATATAATTAAAGTCTGGGGTCCTCTCCCAGATATCAGGTTTTCAAAATTTGCTGTGCAGCAGATACAGGAATTATTGTGGCCAAACAGACCAATCTGTCAAGCGGGAGACCTTCCAGCAGCCGAGCACGTGTCTGAGCCTACCTGGGGGAGAGGTGGGTGCTGGCTGGCGTTTGTGTACGTCGTCAGATGGAATCAGTTCATCTCTAAAACATGGAAAGGAAATGGTATTTTTCAAATTTTATTTATTTATTTATTTCCCCCACCCCTCCTGAGACATCAGCATCAATCTTTGCTCCTTTTTCTTAAGATCATAGACTCATAGAATGGTTGGAATTGGAAGGGACCTTGAAGATTATCCAGTTCCAGCCCCCCTGCCCTGGGCAGGGACACCTCCCACCACACCAGGGTGCTCCAAGCCCCATCCAGCCTGGCCTTGAACCCCTCCAGGGATGGGGCAGCCACAGCTTCTCTGGGCAACCTCTTCCAGGATCTCACCACCCTCACAGCAAAGAATTTCTTCCTAAAATCCAATCTCAATCTCCACTCTTCCAATTTAAAACCCTTCCCCCTTGTCCTGTCCCTCCCCTCCCTGACCAAGAGTCCCTCTCCAGCTCTCCTGGAGCTCCCTTCAGATCCTGGAAGGCTGTTTCAAGGTCTCCCCGGAGCCTTCTCTTCTCTTCTCCAGGCTGAACAGCCCCAGCTCTCCCAGCCTGTCCTTGCAGGTGCTCCAGCCCTCTGAGCATCTTGGTGGCCTCTGCTGGACCCATTCCACCAGGTCCATGTCCTTTCTGTGTTGAGGACTCCAGAGCTGGACACAGGACTCCAGGTGGGGTCTCAGGAACACAGAGCAGAGGGGGAGAATTTTATTTATTTCCTTAAATAGGGAATACAATCCCCTTTGCAGTGGGCTGGGGGCGTGGGGGGTCAGGCAGCAACCCTGACAGCTCTGCAGCTTGAGGGATGCTGTTTCGGTTTGTCAGCCCCAGGATTGTTGCCCAGCTCTGACCCTTTTTATTTGCACTGATGAGAGGAAAGCACCGAAAGCCATTGGCAGCCTTGGTGGGGGGTGTGTGTGGAGAGGCTGTGGGGGTGGCAGGCTGACCTTACATCTCATCATTGCTCCCCTTTTGAAGTGTCTGCCATTCATTCTCGGCTCCGTGTCGCAGCTTCTGGACCTTTCGGGGTCACGGCTTGTTCTCTGCAATAAGCAAACAGGCTGGCACTGTATCCCTGACACTCAGATTTAATAAAGAGATATTTAACTCTGCCCTGCTGCAACCCTTTCACAAAGACAGGGATCTCCATGGCAGCTGGGAAGTCTTGCACTGGTCAAGAGGCAATTTTCTGATTAAACAGTTTTGCATGGTGTCTGGCAAGGTCTTTTATGTGCTCATTTAATCCCCTGATCCTGTGCTGGGGAGGGGGGTGAGGCTGGGAGGTGGTGGCTGAGCTCGGCTGCTGGCTTCACATTTCTTCCTCCGTTTCCCTGCTGGTTTTGCTCCAGAGATGAGGTTGGACCCTCAGCTAAAGGCATCAAAAATTTGCTACTGTCTTCTTCAGTTGGTATCTGTAGCTCCATGCACCCCCGCCTTCCCCTTGTAAAACGGGGTGTGAATATCTTCTGAGGCTGAATGTGCTTCTGCTGGTGCTCCAGTCCCATCCATCATAAAGCATCACACAAGTAGTTCTAGACTTGAACTTCTGGGCCAGGTTGTTTCTTGCTCATGGAAATGTTGGGGTTTTTTTCCACCCACCCTGTAAAAGCACTGCCAGAGCTGCTGATGTGTTGGGGCTTGGGCTTCCAGCTGCCTCTCCAGGGGATCTGATGCAGAGGGAGTGTGAAAAGTGCATTAACAGGGGCTCAGCGTAACTGCTGCTCTGGCTGCGCCGTTTAAACATGTTTGGAAAACCGTGGGCGAGTGGAAGAAATATTTGGAAAAGGTTGGTAATGGTTTTAAATTGGAAGAGGGGAGATTGAGATTAGATATTAGGAAGAAATTCTTTGCTGTGAGGGTGGTGAGGCAGTGGAACAGGTTGCCCAGAGAAGCTGTGGCTTCTGGAAGTGTTCAAGGCCAGGCTGGATGGGGCTTGGAGCAACCTGGTGTGGTGGGAGGTGTCCCTGCCCAGGGCAGGGCGGGTGGATCTTGATGATCTTTGAGACCCCTTCCAACTCCAATCATTCTATAATTCTATAGGGTTTAGAGACTCTTGATTGCTAGAGAAGGCATAAATCAGCCCGACTGTGCCATCACTTCTCCTGGAGGGTCCCTGGGTGCAGCTGGAGCTGTCACTTACTCATGTTTTAGGGGTGTCAGAGCATCCCCAGGCTGGCACGGGCACCGCAGACGGGCTGCGAACCTGCCAGGTTCTCTCTTCTTCATCTTTTTATTTTCTTTTATTTTTTTATTTTTCCAAATATAAACCCCAAAGGGAGGCGCCTGAGTGACAACAGGCATCGATGGATGCCGTGAGAGGCGCTAAGCGCCGTAATTTGTGGTAATGACTCAAATTCAAAACAATAACCCGGAGGCAGAGCGCGCAGGCCGCACGCGGCGGGGCGGTTAATGGGAAACGAAGGCCTTGATTCCGTGGCCGCCTGATTGCGCCGGGGATGGAGACTGGAATGCCCAGCTTCCCGCCAGGGGTAATTTGGGCCACTTTCCCTCCATTCGCTAAAGAGCTGCTCAATTGATGGAGCCACTTTATTGCTGTTTTCTTCTTAGGGCTGGAAGTGAATTTCCCGGGGCCGGGAGCAGGACGGTGGCGGGCGGCGGTGGTCCCTGCTGCCTCCTGCTTGGATTTCTCCTTTCCCCCTCCCCTTCTCTGGGCTGCATTTCTCTGCAAACAGCCCTCGGGGCAAGTTGGTGGCTGCCTCTCAGCTGTTGGCAACTTGCTTTAAGGAACCCAGAAGGGAAAAAAAAGCTTCATAGTGTTTGCTGCTCTGCCGAGATGAAGGGGCACGTCATGCCCCATCCCTTCCTTCCCACATGATGTTTCCCTTTCCCTTCCTTCCTTCCCACAGACCTGGAAGTTCCCTGACGTGGCGTGTTGTCACACCCCTGTGTCTCTTCTGTCATTGCTCGTCCCTGATTTTCCCCTCCCAGTCACAATGTCCAGGTGCTGCTGCTTTGACTGTCCTCCCTTCTCCTGAGAACAGCCAGAAGTGGCACAGGCTGCTCCTGGAATCATAGAATCATTAGAGATGGAAGGGACCTCAAAGATCATCCAGTTCCAACCCCCCAGCCCTGGGCAGGGACACCTCGCACCACACCAGGTTGCTCCAAGCCCCATCCAGCCTGGCCTTGAACCCCTCCAGGGATGGGGCAGCCACAGCTTCTCTGGGCAACCTGTTACACTGCCTCACCACCCTCACTTCCTAATATCCAATATAAATCTTCCCTCTTCGAATTTAAAACCCTTTCCCCCTTGTCCTGTCCCTCCACTCCCTGACCAAGAGTCCCTCTCCAGCTCTCCTGAAGCTCCCTTCAGATCCTGGAAGGCTGCTCCAAGGTCTCCCCGCAGCCTTCTCTTCTCCAGGCTGAACAGCCCCAGCTCCCTCAGCCTGTCCTCACAGCAGAGGTGCTCCAGCCCTCTGAGCATCTTTGTGATTAAGTCACATTTCGGGGGGAATAACTCGTGTCCGCGTCCCAAGCAGGGAAGGTGCTGTGCAAATAAAGTGTTAACTAATTACTATTTATCAACTTATTCTTGCCCAGTGTATGGTGCAGCCAGAAATGAGGGCAAGAGGTGACACGGTGCCAGAAATTAGGCTTTTGGGAGGACCCAAAAAGTGCTCTGTTGCTCCCAGCCACAGAGAGATGGGTTTGGGGAGGATGAGTGCGGGGGCACCCATGCCGTTTTCCTTTCCCCCACTAGCACCCGGCTCCTCATTCCCACTACAGGAGGACCAGAGTGGGAGGGTGGCACAGGCCAGGGGTGGGGGCTGAGGCACTACTGCTGTTTTCCATTAAGGTCTCCAAACACCCGATTAATTCAGATTTTACCAGACAGCTATTTGTTTGTTAAATTAAAACCAGCTGGTTATTGAGAGAAACATATTTATTGGGAATTAGCAGCCATGTGCTGGATGGATATTTACTACCTAGTTGTCAAAGCTCAGAGAATCTGTGTTTAATAATATTTTTTTTTTCCTTTCAATTAACGTGTTGGGGGTGGGGGGTGTGGTGGAATCATCCCATTAATTCCAAATTAAGAGCACGTTTGGAAAACTTCAATTCTGAATGCTGCTGACATGGCTGTTGTGTTAGAGCAGCGTCGGGTCTGACTCTGGCCAAGCTGTTGTAGGACAGGGATCTGCTATCCCTTCCCTTGACCCAAACCCATCCTGGGTGGGGGGTGATGGTGGTGGTGTGTGTGTCTGGGACCCCCAAAGTTGCAGCTCTGCCCTCTTTGAGCTTGTCCAGACCCCTCACAGCAAATCTGGCCGCTGGGTGCCCTGGGGCACCGAGCGATGCACAGAGCCAACCTGCTCCTCTCCTCTTCCTCCCGGCGCCCGGACAACAAAAACTTTCAAATATCTCAATGGTTAGAGGAAAATGTTGGTAATTGGGTCTTCCTGGAATAGGCAGGGAGGGACATGAATCATTTAGAGGGAGCTGGATGGCAATCACAGCGCTCTCCTGCTCCACACGCTGCCTTTCTTCCTGAGCTTGCTGTTTGCTGAAACATTTATTGCCCATCACAAGCAGTTTCCTCGGGTGCCCAGTGGCTGTCCGGGCTGTGCTTGGCTTTTACCAGCTCTGTGAAGAAATGCTGTTTCTCTACACAGGATGACGAGCAGGGGATAAATAATAACTCCCACTCAGGAAGGTGTGAGAAGGCAGCATCTCAGCCCCCACATCTCCCGGTGATGCTGGATGCACCGGGGCATCTGCAGTGGGGGTTTGGTGGGTGGGAGTGGTTTTGCACCCAGGGTGCTGGGTTGTGAGATGCGACCACCTCTCTTGTGCCCTTGGACAAGTCTCTCCCCTTGCTTTGAACCTCAGTATCTTGTGGGTGACAGGATCTGGCCCTGTTGTGTGTGGGTTGCAGACTGAAGGCACCCTTTAAAACAAGCCCTCGGTGCCTGGGGGGAAGAAGTTTATATCTCCCTGCCTGGAATTTAGCTGGATGCTGATTATTTTCTTTATCCATGCAAAGCAAAGGTGTCTGTCTGCCCTCCCCATAGCTGTGCGGGTCCATTGCCAGGGGCAAATCACCAAATTCTCCGAGCTGGGAGGGACCTCTGAGAGATCATCCCATCCAACTCCCCGGCTATAGCAGGATTGCCCAGAGCACATCCCTCAGGGCTGCTAAAACTTGACCTTGGCCATCATCTTCTTAATTGAACAGAGACGAGGCAGGGAGATATTTGTGCAGAAAACAATTTGTGAACACGAAAAAAACAAAAAAAAAAAAAAACCCCAAAAAAACCCCCACCAAAAATCTTGAAGGATTGCTTCTGACTCACTGCTTCCAACTTTTCTGGCTGTGAGGAGGGACGGTGTTACCCCGGAGCATCCCAGTGAGGGGACGTAGCGCAGGAGCTGCTGGATCCGTCCCTGTTCCCGCATCCTCCTCCTCTCTCGGGCCACGGGGGATGCAATGGAAGCAGCGCAGAAGGCAGGTTCCATGTGATGCTCTGGGTTTCTGAGGCGTCGCTGTAAATACTCATAAGCAAGGAGAGGGGGTGGAGGAGCTGGCGGGGACCCCACTAGATGGCAATGCGAAGCTGCGCCATGGTTTGGGGAAGGTGCCGGGGTCTCAGCTCCCCAGGGCTGGGTCCTGCCCTGGTGGGGTCTTTGCAGGGGATGGTTGGATCAGGAGAAGGTGTGAGGAACCCCAAGGGCACAGATGGAGTGGTTTGCCCTGGGGACAGCTGCTCCTCCAGTGGATATAATGAGTGAGCTTTAAATATATCAAAGTGTTCGCGAGAATAAAGGAAACACTTCTTTTTTTTTTCTTTTTCTTCTTTTTCTTTTCCTCAAGCGGAACAGATCGTGAGATCATGCGTGTGCGTGCACATACATATGTACACCTATCCCTTTGTGAACCCTGCTCTCCCACGCTTCCCTCCGGCAACCAGTTTCCCACGTCAAAGATGACAGCCTCGGGTGTCAGGGACAAGCAGAGGGCTCTGCAGAATCGTCTCCTACTCCTTTTTTTCTCCCTCTCCCCTTCTTTCACGAGCTGCATGATTACTGCCTCAGCAGCACAGCGTGCCATCAATCCGTGTCCCCCTCATCCCTCTCCCTGTGCATCCGCCGTCCCCTTCCTTCCTTCTTGAATCCAAGCATTCCCAGTATTTCCTCATGGGAAATCTGCTCTCAGCTGCTCCCTTTACTCTCTGGCAGGCCAGTAGATACTTCAGATCTTTTTGTTTTGTCCCCCTCCCGGGCATGGGCACAGGCTGCCCAGAGAAGCTGTGGCTGCCCCATCCCTGGAGGGGTTCAAGGCCAGGCTGGATAGGGCTTGGAGCACCCTGGTGTGGTGGGAGGTGTCCCTGCCCAGGGCAAGGGGGCTGGAACTGTATGGTCTTGAAGGTCCCTTCTAACTCGAACCATTCTATGTTTGTCACTAATTGTTTTCATGCCTTTGGCTGTTTCTTCTTTGGACTCCCCCTCTCCCTGTCACCCGCAATTGGCTCTGGATTTCGGTGCCAGGGAAAAAAACTCCTGCACGGTTCCAACTCCTGCGTCTTGATGCTATTTAGCCTGACTGCTCTTTCCCCTTTTAATTGCTTTCCTCCTCTCTCAGGGGCCGGGCCTGCCTTCTTTGACATTTCTTAAGCAGCACCCGTGCTGAGATGAAGGATTTTAATTAGCTTGATAGGGCTCCGAGTCAGGGAGGCCGTGGGTGTGCTGCCTCGGGCGCTCAGCCAGGGCACCTCGAGTTGTGGCAGAGGCGGCTCTGGGTTGGGCATCGAGCCTCGTGCAGGTACCCGTGGGGATGAACTCACCACCAGACAGTCCCAGTAAACCTTATCTTAAATCACAGCACGTAAATCCACGCGGCCCCACGTCCCGCATCCAGGAGGTGAGTGAGGGCTGCCTGTGTTCTCCGGAGGTACGAAGCCTCTCCAGTCCACCAGAGATGCTGTAACCCTCCCTTACCTGCAGGAGCAAGAATTCCCCTCATCCCCTGCATGCCCATGGTTCCCACCACGTCTCTGGAAGTAGCATCCCGTGGGCAAGGATGACCTAGATGAAGAAGGACGTGCAGCATCAACCCTGTGTTTAGCACACCGGGCATCAGCTGCTCTCTCTAAGACCCAACCGGAGAGAGGTGGATACCAGGGCTGAGCTAATCCCACTCCGTGTCCTCCTGCTGGGGACTTTCCCTCCTTCTTCCAACACCCAACCCACATATCCCATATCTGCAGCCCAGAAGGCCAATCCCATCCTNCCTTCCCTGGAGATATTCCAGGTGAGGCTGGATGAGGCCCTGGGCAGCCTGGGCTGGTTGGGGGTGTCCCTGTGACTGTGGGGAGGTGGGACTGGATGACCTTTGGAGGTCCCTTCTGACCTGGATGATGGATTCTACGATTCTGTCCTGAGGGACCCTTGATGGCATCAGTGCCCGTGGCCGCCGGGCGATGCTTCGCGTGCCGATTGCCTTCCTCTTTTGTGCTTAGGCACGAAAAAGCCTTAATCAAGACGAGCAATTATATTTGAGAAGAACCACAAATAGGGATCAATAAGCAGACCGTGATACCTGCTAGAGATGTTTACGATCTCTCGGCTGGATTATACTGCCCAGCCGAGACATACGGTCCCGTGGACCGGGGTCAATCTCGATGCTGTTCCTCTTCCCAAACCCTGGGTGTGCTTCTCCCCCCCCCACCCCCAGCCTTCATCTCTCCAGTGTCATTGCAGCCCAATCTCCAAAGGAAAACATGGTCCTTGCTATCAAATTTTAAGGGAAGAAATTCACAGCGCTAAAGGTTTGATTGAAAGTCTGGCTTTGAAGTGGGAGAGGGAGGCGGGAGGCAGGTACCTTCTGTCATCCCCCCTCCCTGGCTGGTCCCTGCCCTTCTCTCCAGGTTTTATGGCATAATCTTCGGTGCTACCCGGCGTGCTCTCGCCTCTGCTTGCTGGCTTGGCATTAGATAAGGGAGAAGATAGTGAGGGGGTATAAAGTTTAGAGCCTGTGGCGGGACTCGTTTTTCTCATTTCAGGCTAGGGGAAAGGATATAAAATGAAAAGCAAGCGATCAATAGAAGGAGAAAGTTGTATTTCTCTAAAAGACAAAAAAAAACCCCAAAAAACCCAAACCCCTCACCACCCAACCGTGGCTGCCTGCACTTTTATCCGAGGCCTTAACGCCGGAATAATGGACTGCAAACCCTATTTTGGTGGTTGCAAAGTCCTGAGATGGTGTTACGGTGCCTTGCCTCTCCCCACCTCTGGAAAAAAATCCCAGGCGGGACAGATTCTTCCCTCTGTTATAGCTGCATAAATCCGGGATAACGGCACTGCCCTCCGCAAGGTTATTGCCTGTGGGCTGCGGCGAGGGGAGGGAGTAAATCAGGGATGCTCTAATGACTGAGGGTTGTGTGACTCTGCCTCCTCCTTCCCCCGGTGACACCGCTCCTCTCCGAGCGGGGACGGTCACTCCTGATCTACGGCAGATTAAAGGGACAAAAATAATTGGTCCCCACTTGGCTGTTGAGGCAGCAGAGAGGCCCGGGCTCAGGCTCTGCAGATACAGCTTCATGCCCGTGCTCTTCCGCTCGCAAATAAGAGATACAGAAATGTAAAAAAATAAAAAATAAACCTCTTTTGTTAACGCTGGAGTTTACGATAGACTGGGCTGATTTAACGGCTACACAGTCATCCCGTTGTTAGCAAATCAATATTTTCCCAAGGAAGAGCATGGCCTGCCATAAATACCTTGGTAGTTACGTGAACCTCATCCATGTAATTCACGCGCATCGGAGGCCGTAATGAGTTAGATGATGGCCCTGTCAGGGAGGGTATTTATGAGGGGATGATGGTGTCTGGGTGGCCCGTAAAAGGTAAAAAAAAAAAAAGGCAAGAGGATAAACCATAGATCTGTTCATAATTCTTGTTTCCCACGGTATGTATTGCTTTAAAGTACACCTGCTCGTTATTGAGAGCTAAATCAAATGGCTTTTGGGTAATGCATGGAATTTATTTGCACTTGCAATGTATAATCTGATACATATAAATTTACAACTGAATGGAAACACTCTGGAGCTCTTGAGTAGAATTGATGTTGTGGTGAAGTGAGCAGGGTCTGCCAGCCTCGGAGAGGTTGGTGTCTCCGCCACCTCCAGAAATCCCGTTTAATTTGGGATTATACTGGGTCTGGCTGCCCTCAGCCGGCGTCTGGGCTGGAGCCCAGCGTGGGCAGAGCTGCCTGCTTCAGCTCCTGCTGGGAAATACTTCAGGTTTAGGATGCTGGGAACTTCACACTGGCTCAAATCTGATCCCAAATCTCCACCCCTGCCCTGGTGGGACCTTTCCTTTGGACCCGGAGCAGTAGCAGCATCGCTCCTCCATGGCCCGATGCGGTTCATCAGCCGCTCTGCACCGAGGTCCTGCCATCGCCACCAGGGGAAACCTTCCCGAAAATGTGCTGAGAATACACCGTCTGGAGAGGCAATGAGCAGTGCTCGCATGGCAAGAAAACATCCCTATCATGCAATTATTTCTAAACATGTTATTTTATGATCCTTCAAAAAAAAACCCCTGCAGAATAAGAGAGGAGGAGGAAAAGTGAGCAATCAGGGAATCATTCTCAGTTTAAATTGCCCTCAGGAAACGAATGTGTCAGAGTAGATTGAAAGATGGTGTTATCCCAGGAGAGCGAAAGAGAGACAGAAACAAATAGAGACAGGGAAGCTGTCGTAGAAAAAGATGGAAAAGATCTGTAAGAACCTGAGCAGATCGCTGACGGCGATGTGCTCTGGATCCTCTCCGCCCTGGTGCGACTCTGTTAAAGACCTAGTTGCACTTTATTAAGAACAGATTTATAAATAGCACATGGAGGGTAAACAAAATGACAAATAGATGTTTTAATAAATGGAGAATTAATTGCTAAAGAATCAACAGCTCGATAAACTGCTGTTTTACAGTCTCTTTCTTTCTTTTTTTTTGCCACTGTAGACCAAGGCATGACACCTTCTGCTGTCCTCCTGGCTTGTCTCTAACACTGGTCGTGGCGCCTCCAACATGCTTGGCATGCGTGTGAAGGGGTGATTTTGCCTTTATAAATCACTTATGAATTAAAAGTCCCCCAAATGATCCAGGGCTAGACTTGCCCACCTCTGCTCACGCCGAAGCCCTTTCCAGGAACAGCTTTTACCCCCCGGGCTCCTGGTGCCCACTTGACAGCAGGAACATCCTTTGGGTTCCCAATTTGTTCCTGAATTACCTGTTCCCTGTGTCTGTAATTACAGGGAGCCACAGCAGCTGTGCCTCTGCCTTTGATTAGCACATAAAAACCACTTCAGGAAAAGCAGTCCTGGATTACACCCATTTTCTGGTGGCTTTGCTCAGTGGGCCGTTCCCGGGCTGTTTAACACTCCAAACAGAGCTCTCAATTTCACCGTCCAGGAGGGCTCCAGGGAACCACCACCCTTCTCCGTGGGCTTTATACAATTAGCATCATCTCCACTCCACCTACCTTCCTTCCTTCCTCTCCTTCTTAATGAGCACTGCCATTAATGAGCCCTGTCACTGCAAAGTGGCCGAGAAGTGTAAAATAAAGGGAAAAGTGCTCCAGGAGATGAGCCACAGCCCCAGGTGATGCTGTTTGTGCTGGCCCAGGCTGGGACCTGGGAGTTGGGACAGAGCAGTGTCTGGGAGCCTGAGGGACCCATCGCTTCACGCTGTGTCCCCATGGACCACAGCTCTGTGGCCTCTGGCATCTCACTTCATCCCAGCTTCTTTTTCCCCTCTGTGCCCTTGCTCACCTCAGCCATTTCTGTGATACTTCTGGCCAGTTTAGGGCCAGGCACTGATTTTTTTTCTTTTGGCATGTGGCTATAGAGCAGATGCTCTGGGTGGCCGTCTCTCGGGGAAGGCAGAGATGAGCTTTTCAAAGCTCTTTTTTTCTCCAAGGCTATAAAGGTAGAAGAGTCCTTGTAAGGAAGGGCACAGGCTCCCTGTGAAAATCCTCTCCCATCACAGAGACCAGGACCACTTTTTGCCCCTTCCCTGGAGGGGTTCAAGGCCAGGCTGGATGGGGCTTGGAGCAACCTGGTCTTTTAGGAGGTGTCCCTTTGGAACTGGATGATCTTTGAGGTCCCTTCCAATTCCAACCATTCTATGATTCTATGATCACAGCAGGCACTGTGACGGCCTGCCCAGGGAGGTGGTGGAGTCACCATCCCTGGAAGTATTTCAGAAACCTGTAGATGTGGTGCTTCAGAGCATCCTCTGGTGGCCGAGATCATAGGGGGTGCGTTGTGATTTTCGGTATGGTTTGACTCGGTGATCCCGGAGGTGTTTCCCACCATAACAATTCTGTGATTCTGTTTTTTCAGCACAGGGATGCTCGAGTGATCCCCCCTCCGAAAAAAAAACCAACCCACCCAGTGGTTTTTCCTTTTGCCAGGGTTGCAAAATCGGGCTGCAGTGTGGCTTCAACACTGCAGTGAGGGGAGGTGGCAAAAGATGGTTTCAGGCGAAGTAATCTCGCTGAAGTACTGGTTTCAGAAAACACATTGTGCAAAAGATTGGAAACAGGGTGGATCAGATTTGCCTGTCAGCTGTGAAAATCAGGAGTATTACTTGTGACTTCAAAAATATTACACGGGCCTTTCTTCGGAGTAAAGGAAGAGCAAAAACGCGGGCCATTGATCTCAATTGAGTTACCCTTCAATGGATTTACCCCAGTGTAATTCAGAGCAGAGATTTACCCATCATGATTTCACCCATGACTGAATAACTTCCCCTCCGTCGTCCCTGCCCGTGCCAGAAGCACTCTGGAGGAGCCCGGGCAATCAAATCACTCATGTGCAACCAAACAGCTCAGCCAGGTTCTCCACGAGCGTCGCTCGTGCCCGTGCCAAGGAGCCACGTCCAGACGAGATGATTTAAGATGTGTGTTGGAGTTCTGCGCCGTGTTACATCTGTTTTATCTCCCTTCAGCTGAGACGAATAATCAAGGGGAGAGCATGCCAGGGCGACAGCCAGGGAAAAGGTGGAGACTCCTGTTAGCACCATGTTAAAACAAGCTGTGCAGCATCATCTCCAGGCAAAACAAAGCAGCTGTGCTGTTTGGGTTTTTTTTTTTCCTCCCCTCTTTCCCTCTCCTTTTTAACCACCTCTGCGCTGACAAGAGGAGATGGATGGATTCATGCTATGCTTCTGTCAGGGATGGGGAGGGAGATAAAATCCTCCACCCCTAATGCTGCCAGGTCCTCCTGGCTCTGCTGCTCCCCGAGCATCAGGGCTCAGGATCTTTCCTGCTCCTTGTAAAGCAGAGGAGCTGCCTTTAAAAAAAAAATAAATAAAAAAATAGCTGAGGTTTTCTTTTTGGGCTGGGAGGGGTCTGTGAGAGTCAGTGCTGCTGAATTTAATGCTGTTGTTTGGGCTGGGATGAGAGATAGATGGCATCAGTCGGCAGCGCTGATTTACACCGGCACGGCTCCTGGGTTGTAATCAAGGTTGTAATTCCCCAACGAGAGGGGCAAAGCTGCTGGTGGATCTTGCTGGAGGTGGGGATGAGCTTTTCCTGAGCTGCAGGAGCATGGAGGGGATGAGGCAGAGCTGGGGAGTGAGGTGGGGGGGGGAGTTCAGTCTCAGGGGAAAAGTGGGATTTGGCTGAAACGGAGCCTCTCGGGAGCTGGAGCAGAGCTTCGGCTCTGACCTCGGAGGTTGCTGACAAAGGATATTAATGATTTCCCTGAGGGCAATGTTCAGGCAAACAGGTTTGTCATTTATTTTGCAGATTTACTGGAGTATTATTAATTTACTAGGATAAACTCCATTAGGAGGAGGCATTTATTTCTGAAATATAACTTATTCACAGCGTCTAGACCCGCTCTTCAGACAGGGATTCCACTAGTTAAGAATTATTCAAATATTGATCTGGACATTTCTAATTAACTTTGCCCGTGCATTATTATGCATATGCACAAAAATTGATTTTTGCTGGCCCAATAATTAGATTTAATACCTGAGGTAACTTATATTTATGTGTTTAATTATTAGATTCATTAGCAATTTTAATAAATGCTATCAGCTCAGGAATTAACCACCATACTTGACACTTGTTGACTTTCCCAGTCGCTGGTGGAATAACTGCCTCATCAGAAGAGGGGAGACAAAAGGTTTTCTTCAGACTGCTTTGGTAGTAATTATCACGTTGTGCTGTATAATTATTAATACATTCCTCCTGACTGCAGCGTGATGAGTTTCTGCAACCGAGGCCATCTGTGATAAACATATAAATATCTAAAGGGTTTTTCCTCGCTGGGCAGTGCAGGGAATTTAAAATACTCATGAGAAGGAGGGAGGCAGATGCGATGGGAGCGGGATGGGGACTAACACTGGACAAGTGCTGACCCCTGGGGTGCTGCCTGAACCCCACCCCCGGCTTCCCATTGAAATATCAAAGCAGGGAGAGGAGGGGACGAGGTGATGGCTGGCATGCCATCCATGAATTGCTCCTCCAAGCTGACCTGGAGCAGGAGGATGTTTGGCTCCAGAGCTTTGGAGGTCTCCAAAAGCAGGTAGTTATGCTGCAGGGAGATGAACTGGGCTGCGAGGAAGCCTCCCCTCTACTTCCCAAGTGGGTCTGCTTAGCAATGGCCATGGCTTTCCTTGAAGTGCCCCTGTCAGCACCCCCAAAAAAAAGGAGTCTTCTCCTGAAAATGGTGTCGTGGAGCTCTGTCCCTGCAGGTCTGTGACAGGCACCCCTCAATCCACCTTTCTGGGTCCCCGGAGCACCCAGCCTGGGTCAGAGCCGCCCCTGCTAAGGCAGAATCAGGGTTTGACTGTGCTAAAGCCACCTTGCCATCACAGCGGGAGCTATTCCCTGGTTTATATGGGGACCCATTTCTATTTTGGCATCCTGGCGCCATGAATATCAAGCCAAAAAAAAAAAAGCTCCCTTCCCTAACCATCTGGGAAGACCGGCAGTGTTGGTACCCAAAATGCATCCTCAAAAATGCCCTCCTCTTTTTCCCCCTTTGATGACTTGATGCTTGAGATGTGGCTGGGGAAGGACCTCGCCAGCCCATTTCAGGAGGGTTTTGGGTCCAGCTGCTGCTGCCACGGCTGCATCCCCCTGTCCCTCCTCTCCCTCCCCTGCCCGCGGATGCCTGAGCAGCCGCACAGTGTTACCGAGCCTTCGCTTGCAATTTGGTGCCGGGGCCATTGGGAAATTGCTGACAATTTGGATGAAAATGGTTGGAAAATTGCAGTGTTTAGGCCCATTTTGCGGGGCTGTGTGTGTGCAGAAATTGCAGAGGAAACACTGGAAGAGGCCAGCGGTTAGAAACAGGAGCCGTTGTTCTGCGGGTGGTGGATGCCCCCCCTGCATCCCCCCTCCCTCCCCAGTCATTATGTATTTGTAAACAATTGTGTAAATCGAGCAAAAGAAATTGCCTTTCAGCGAAGCAGAGGACAGACAGAAGCACTGGGAGAGGGGAAATGGAGTTGGGAGCCTGGGATGGAGCTGCCTTTGCTCTGCCGTGGTCCCAGCTAAAGTTCACCTTGGCCAAAAGACGTGGTTGTGACCTGCACGATTGTCACTTGGTACTGATCGGGCATTTCAGAAGTCTCTTTTCTGGAAATATAACACCAGGGAGGTTGCTTCTGTGGTTGCTCACTTGTGCTGTATACACCGCCTCCAGAAATTTGCCCCGACAACTTGCCCATTAGCTGGAGTCATTTATCTTGGTGCGTCTCAAGGTGAGTAAGAATCGTGGCATGGTTTGGGTTGGAAGGGGCCTTAAAGACCAGCCAGTGCCACCCTCTACCCTGGGCAGGGACACCTCCCACAACATGAGGTTGTTCCAAGCCCCATCCAACCTGGCCTTGAACCCCTCCAGGGATGGGGCAGCCACAGCTTCTCTGGGAAACCTCTTCCAGTGCCTCACCACCCTCACACCAAGAAGTTCTTCCCCAGATCTCACCTCAGTCTCCCCTCTTTCAGGGTCAAACCCTTCCCCCTCACCCTAGGACTCCCCTCCCTCATCAAGAGTCCCTCCCCAGCTTTCCTGGAGCCCCTTGAGGGACTGGAAGGGGCTCCAGTGTCTCCCCAGAGCCTTCTCTTCTCCAGGCTGACCCCCCAGTGCAGCAGTGGTGGTACAACACACCAGCTCCCCACGGCGCCTATTGAGCTGTAAAAGTCTCTTGGAGCAGATCGATGTTTCTGCCTGTCCTGTACCGATTTATTGTCTTCCAGCTGTGACAGCAGGGAGGTGACAATGGAGAGAAATCCTCATCAGGGGAGGGGTACATGCTCATGGGTTCCTCCCCCCCGGCCTTTGCCCAGGGGGAGCAATCCCATGCCCAAATCCCAGCTTTGTGACTCCTGTGATGTGTTGGCTCAACTGGTATCACACTGGCACAAGGATGGGACCATCTCCATCCTCATTATTCATTTTTTGGGCTGTAAAAACGCTTTGGTCACCAAAATGGGCTCCAGCCCTGCCCCACAGGGCTTTCAGGAGAACGTCTTACTGACAGCATCGCTCCTGTAAGAAACTGGAAGGGAAAACCAGATTTATGCAGGTTTGGGTGCAAAGCTGCTCTCACCTCTTCCCAAAAGTCAGATTTTTTTGCCCTGCTTTTCTCCCGGCATCTCTCTTTTCCTCCTTTCAAGTGCAGGATCCCCCCCAGGTCCACGTGGCACGAGGCAGTTTGTGTTCAATGCCAAAACCTTGTCGAAGAGCCAAGAAGGGGAGGGGGAGGAGGGGAAGGAAGGTGGAGGAGAGAGGAATCTCAAACTGTTGATCAAACTAGACAAATTCGCCGAGCCTGGTTTACACGTCCAGAATGAGATGCTAATTAATGAAGAGGGGGGAAAAAAATAAAAGCAGGCGGGCTGCAATTTGCATAAATATGCATTGTCAAACTGTTAGGTAAACAAAAGGCGAGTAATGGCAGCAGAAGCCGGATTCATTACGGAGCGATCCCAGCGAGGCTGTTCAGTGGGGATTACAGCCTCTACAATTTTATTTTCAATTTATTTATTTATTTATTTATTTCCGGCTTAATTTTTCTTTCTGTCTCTGGTCGGGATTCGATTCGACGTCTATAATCAGCGGCAGACAGAAAAGCCTGATGTAAAGCCTTGACACAAATGATGACAAAGAGAAGCCTTTGGCTTTTGTGCTCCTGCCTCGTGCACGCAAACGTGTACATGGGGGCTGTAAAGAAAAATTTGGGGCTTTTAATAGGTGCGTGTGAAGAGGCGTGCAGGAGATTCGTTGTAATCCTTCTTAATTACAGCTAATTGAGGCTGTCGATTGTTCTGAACGTGGAGAGCTGGAGCAGGGAGGTCAGGAGTTGGGTTGTTCAGAGGGTAACTGGCTACGCTGGAGTTAATGGGACGCTTGGGACCTTCCTTCTATTTGGTCCCCGTTGAGGGTCCTGGTGGGAATGAGCCAGGTCCCTCCTGGGGAGGCCCCTCCAACAGCTGCAGCAGCCGATGTCCATCCTATTCCTTGGGAAATCTAATCTGCTGGGTTTGCTTCCCTGCCCTTGGGTCGGAGCGGTGTCTTGAGAGCTTTTGGGAACGGAGAGAGGACCGCAGTGCCCATAAAATAATCATAAATATCCTTTGAACAGCTAATTGAGATTCCTCCTGTCCTACAGATAGTTAGATGGATGGACGGATAGAATTGAGGAATTACGATGGTTTATTATTCACTCTTGGTACATTTTCTTTGATGCTCTCTGGGCCATTTATTCTACCACATTAGCTGATTTTTATTTTGATATTGTAATTCTCATTTTGGTAAAAGCACCCACAGGAACCGAATGGGAACTCATCAGCATAAACTGAAAGGAAGAAATAACTCGCATTAAAGGTAATAATATTTTTCTTAAATAAGGGAAGGAACCAAAATGATGGAAAGATAGGGACACCCAACTGAAGGCAATCAAGTTGCTGCAGCTTGGGGGCTTGACCCGGAAAAACTCATCATTTCCGTGCTATTAACTCGAACTAGTGGCAAAGTAAAATGCTTTTCTCTGTGATGACCATCCCCTCTGCCCCTGCCAGCCGCTGCTGAGGCTCGGCAGAGGGATGCCAGCTTGCAAAATTGCAGTAGGATGGTAGTGGATGATGTTGCCTTACCTTCAAGTGTTGTAAAAATCAAAGTGTTTCTCCTTCTCCCCTTTTCCCCACCGCAGAGGGAGCCAAACCCCGATGTAAGAGCCCTGGGAAGGATGGAGTTGCTCCCTGCTCCCTGCTCGAGGCAGCGACGGGGCTTCTCAGCTGAAACTTTCCCCCCAACCCTGATGTTGACGTATCTGAGCCCATGTCCTGCAGAGGAACATTCATGTGTGCAGCTTTCTGGGGAGACAGGGAGAGGGGGGAAATGATGTCCGTTCCTAGCTTGAGAACTGGTGTGAACTGGGAGGACAGCAGGAGAACAATATATTAGAGCAAGAGCTGCAGTGGATGCTTTATGGGATCAATTACTGCAGCCAGGCTCGAGCGGCCGCGATACCTCCAGGCACGGGCAGAGCTGGGCAGGTCAAGCCCCTAAGTGTTGTGCATTTCAGGGGGTCTGCAGGAATCTATAAAGCAGAGCAGAATTCTTTGTCTCCAACTTCCCCCCGTTGGCTGGCCTTTTCCCAGCTTCGCCCAAAGGTTTTGAGCACGAAGTGTCAAATTAACAAAAAACCCCAACCCTACCACCTGAAAGCCTTTTGCTGGATTGGAGGGAAAAAGGGGTAGCGGTTCCCTGGGAGGTTTCCTGAAGCCTGGAGAAGGGAAGGCTCCGGAGACACCTTGGAGCAGCCTTCCAGGATCTGAAGGGAGCTCCAGGAGAGCTGGAGAGGGACTCTTGGTCAGGGAGGGGAGGGACAGGACAAGGGGGAAGGGTTTGAAATTGGAAGAGGGGAGATTGAGATTGGATTTTAGGAAGAACTTCTTTGGTGTGAGGGTGGTGAGGCACCGGAAGAGGTTGCCCAGAGAAGCTGTGGCTGCCCCATCCCTGGAGGGGTTCAAGACCAGGCTGGATGGGGCTTGGAGCAACCTGGTGTGGTGGGAGGTGTCCTGAGGTTTTGGAACTAGATGATTTTTTACAGTCTTTTCCAACCCAAGCCATTCAATGATCCTATGCTGTACCTGCTGGGCTCTTGTTGCAGTTCAGGGGTGCAGTGATACAGCTTTCCAACGGGACTGTTTTAAAGAGATTTAATTTTCTTCCTATTCCCAAGGGCTCTGTGCCAATTCAGGGTTAAATGGACCCAAACAAAGGCAAGCTGTGGGAAAGCTGAGGAAGATTTTGCCTCTACGGGAAGAGGCTCATGGGGCAGGAGTGGTATTTCCCCAGGGATATTTGCTGGTGGAAGTGTGTGGGGGGCATGTCATGCAAGGAAATGCTGTTGTGAAAGGGGTCAAGGGCATCTCCATTGGATTCAGATCTAAAAGAGTTAATAAGACTAGTGGAAAGGGGAGAAGAGGGATTAAAACCCATGAATCACATCTTCCTAGTATTCCTTGAAGGACTTCCAAAAGAATCTGAGAAAGGAGAGGAGCGATGGCTAGGCTCCTCGCCTGCTCTAATCCTCCCTCCTTCCCTTGGCAAAGATTTGTGAAAGAGGCAGATGAGAGATTTCCTGTTTGGCAAAGAGCGAGGGATGGGAGATTAAATCAACCTGCTCGTCTCCACACTTCTAACACAGCTTGAAAGATGCTTAAATATTTATTTAAAAGGAAGAGGGAAGGGGACAAATAGAAAGAGAGGGATACATAAAATTAAAATGCTCATTATCTCACAATTCATATTTAATAAGAGTCGTTGTTACAGCTGGATAATGGATTTCCTGCCATAAATGCCTTTCCCATTTCTGTGGGCTTGGCCTCATCTGGGAAGGGTTAGGGACGCCTGGCAGAGGGAAGCCACAGATGATGCTGAGATATGGGACATACCCACCCCAAATCCACCAGATTCTGGTTTTTCTAAGGCTATTTCACCCTGTCCTGCTGGAGGGGAAGGTGGAGGTGCCGATGTTGGATCTGTGTTTGGGGAGGGCTCAGGGTGCTCGTTTACAGCAGAGGGAACGCTGTGGGTAGAGGTGGGGGGTCATCAGGCAGGTCAGCGAGTGCTCAACTGCTGCTGGGGTCCGTATTCCCATTTCCCCCCAGGATCTACCCACTGGGGACTCATCAGCTTTGCTTTGAAACAAAAGCCCTTGTTGAGCAAAATCCCGGATCCGTTGGCTCCAAGGAGGTGCAACGCAAAGGCTATTAAATATTAACACGGCAACAACATTAGGAAAATCCAATGGAACTTAAGTGACTTTGAATGCGGAGCACTGATTAACTGCTGGAGGGGATTATCGAAGAGGTAAATGGAAAGTAACGTGGGGAATTGCCTGATATGGATTGATCGGAGGCTCCCTTTGGACCAGGGAGGGCTTATTAGACACTACCTGATGCTGCTCTTCAGAAGAATGGTTAGTGAATAGCTCTCTCGTTCTATCAGCTTATTAGAAACCCCTGGGCAGTGAAATATCTCCAAATAGGATAGAGCTGTATTTACTAATTTGCGAGGATTAGCAGGAATAGAATTATTAAGATCCCTATCAGAGGCTGTTGTGAGGTATGTGGCTGCTTCTGTTTGATTTCCATCCTGGGAAAGCTGCAGCAAGGACCTTGGATGCCCGCCACAGGTCCAGCCCAGGCAGAGGGATGCTGTGCTGCTGTTGGATTTCCCCCTACCTTCCCAAAATTTTAGTCAGAGCCTTGGGAAGCAAGGAAAGGCTCCCCAAGAGCAAGCAAAATAGGGTGATTCACTTCTCTGCATGTCCTCCAAGGCTTTCTGGCTTTGAGGGCTATGTCTCCGGGAGCAACCTGTGCCTTGTACTCGTCTCCCATGGAATTCCAGCACTGAAAGGGCTGCAAGGGGCCAGGAAGAGATTTGGGGTGAGATGCTCCAGGTGCCTTCTGGGCGCTTTCTCCTGCCCAAGCTGAATCCAGGGGCAAGGATGGAATGGAAAGAATTGCACCAGTCTTATAAAAAATGTCTCTGGCAGGGACGGGTGGCTTTATTAACTCCATTTGTCTTCCACAGCCACACAAATAGTGGCAATAAATCACCCAATTGCTGACATTAACGGACAGAGCTCATGGGGACAGCCCAGTCCTGATCCCTGCCCACGCTCCCCTTTGGGAGGGTGTAGAGCAGAGCCCATCTTGGCTTTGCAAATTGGGGAAAATAGGTTCGTTACCCGGAGTGAAGTGGCAAAAAGTTGGTGATTTGGTGGGGAAAAACTTGTGGGAGTGGATGTAAACCCTGCCATAGCCTCTGCCATGCAGCTTCCCGGGGAAACTGAGGCAGGGGGACGGATGCTCGGACCGGTAACTCTATGGCAGGAGATGGGTGGCAGCAAAATTGGGCTTGTGCAGGTGCAAGTTGATGGCCACAGCAGCGTGTCCTGGCTGTCAAACACCCGTCCCTTTCCCACAGGAGCCAATGCACATACTGGGCTGCTGTACCAGCCCATCAGTGCTGAAAATACAGGTTAAAATCTGGCGTGGGCTGGGGGCTTTCGGGTGGAGTGGCATGGGAGAGCTGTGAGCCACAGGGATGGTGAATTTGGGATCCCAAGGATGTCCCTGGGAGGTTACACCGGTGCGGTTTAGCCCCGTGCCACGGCACTGCAGGCTCGGGATGCTCAAGGAGAGCCTCTGAGGAGGCAGGTACATGTCACAGCTCTTCGTGCCACCACGCTGCTGCTTTCCCTGGCCACAAAAACTACCCCCCACCCATCAAAACCGTAGGGTTTTATGTTTGCTTTAATAGAAGAGTCTTGTCTTATTGATTTCAACCTGCGCGGCCGTGCGTAGCATGGGAAGGCAGAGCGGGCGATCGATGGGGATCCCAGGGCGCAGCGCTGCTGCTGCCTGCTCTTAGGAATTGCTTTACTCCTTGCCCTGGGGGACAAAAAACTCATCCCTCCCCCGAGTCTGAACACTCCTGAGGGTCCTCCTGGGACACCCAACAAGTAATTGCAGCTGCTGTCCTCCTCCAGAGGTGGAGGAGCTGGTTTTCCAGCTCGTATCCAAGAGAAGAGGCAATCCATCCCGGCCAGCGAGATTCAAAGGCTCAAAGCCCGGGGCCAGCAGTAATAGAAAACTAAAAATGTTTTGGTTCAACTGTATTATTGCTGTGATTCGTTATCTTTCAGCTCCTACCTGATAGAGAAGTAGAGATTTGATAATGAATTGACTGTTTATATGTAATATGTCTAAATCACTGGAAGGGAATCTTTTTTCAGGTGGTGAAAAAAGCCCCGGAGCTGAGTGGGGTTTCCAAATGCTGCCTTGGAAAATCCAAGTTTGTTGTGAATGGGGATGGAGGTGTCAATGCCAGCGTTTCCCAGGGAGCATGCACTTCCGTTTTCCATCACCTCCCCTTCCAGGGCATCAGTTTTCTGGAAAATATCACCACTCTCCCTTGTTTCAATGTGGAACCAGAGAATAACTTGGAATCTCAGTATTTTTTCTAGAATGGGGACCTGCTCTGTCCCCTTATCCTGGTCCTCAGCTGGTTAACCAAAGCATGGGGCGCATGAAAATTAGGACTTCAGGAGGAGCTCAGCCCTCCCAGCAGCCAGAGACACAGAAAATCTATTTCTCGTGGACCCTCTCCTGTTATTTATTGCCACTTTTTGGGGTGATGGATAATGGGAAGTACAGTCCCTAACTGGGGTGCTCAGCCTTTGTGGGAGCCAGGGGAAGGCATGAAGGGAGGGAGACAGAGCAGGCACCTTATCTGTCTATTTTTCTATCTGCTTTTCTGGCCAAGGAAACCCTGATTTAGGTGGCAAGGTTCCACCTTTTTAGATCTGGATGAATGAGACTTCAAGGGAGGATTTTATTTCATCTGTATTTCTTTTATTACTTCGCCATATCATACCCCTGTCCTTCTGCAGCATTAATCATTCCCGTTCCTCCTCCAAGATCACTAGTCTTTCTAATTCCCTGATGTCTTTTTTCGGCTGCAGAGCTGTGAACATGGTGGGTATAAATACAGATCCAGGGACTCGGAGCGGGATTTCTTGGCTCAGCTCTGCCTGTTTCTGCCTTTGGTTGCAAATACCTTTTCCTCCTGCCTGCGGTGCCCGGTTCCTGCTGCTGAGCAGAGGAGCTGCAGGTGGATTTTCGGCAGCTTTGCCCCCTTTAATTTCCCCAGTAAATCTGTTTGTGGACTGCCCTGAGGACACTGGAGTGTCCTTATGGGCATTGCCGGGTGTCTGCTCCTGGAAAACGGGATCTGGACATGGCCCCCAGCCCTCAGGAGTTTTGAATCCTCAGGTCAGGTACTTTTACTTCTAGAGCTCTGCTTTGTCAGGCTGGAGGGACCACGAAGTTGTCACCCAAATGGGACGCCACAGGACAGCACAATCCCTACACCAGTGTGTGATGTGAAGCATTAAAAATCTCCCAGAGAACTCCCCTTGTTCCACCTCAAATCAGCAAATCCCCCCTTCGCCCTCGTCATGGTCAGCACAGGTATTTTGGGCAGAGGATGGCTGCAGAGCAGCCCTGAGGAGAACTTGGAAGTGCTCATGCATGAGAAGCTCGACATGAGTTGGCAGTGTGTGCTGGCAGCCCAGAAACCAACCCCAGCCTGGGCTGCATCAAGAGAAGTTGTGACCACTGGGTTGTTGGAGGTGATTCTGACTCTCTACTCTGCTCCATCTGGAGCACTGTGTCCAGCTCTAGAGTCCTCAACACAGAAAGGACATGGACCTGCTGGAATGGGGCCAGAGGAGGCCACCAAGATGATCAGAGGGATGGAGCAGCTCTGCTGTGAGGACAGGCTGAGAGAGCTGGGGCTGTTCAGCCTGGAGAAGAGAAGGCTCCGGGGAGACCTGAGAGCAGCCTTCCAGGATCTGAAGGGAGCTCCAGGAGAGCTGGGGAGGGACTCTTTGTCAGGAAGTGTAGTGACAGGACGAGGGGTAATGGTTTTAAATTGGAAGAGGGGAGATTTGGATTGGATATTAGAAAGAACTTCTTTGGTGTGAGGGTGGTGAGACCCTGAAACAGGTTGCCCAGAGAAGCTGTGGCTGCCCCATCCCTGGAGGGGTTCAAGGCCAGGCTGGATGGGGCTTGGAGCACCCTGGTGTGGTGGGAGGTGTCCCTGCCCAGGGCAGGGTGGTTGGAACTGGATGATCTTGAATGTCCCTTCCAGCTCTAACTATTCTATGAGTCTGCTACGCCTCTGGGTATCAGTGAATGTTTCTTCTTTATATTTCTCTTGTAAATTGCGTGAAAAGAATTATTTTATGTAAAAACAAAGACCCTCCCGGCAGGTTCGGATGAGATGGGGAGAGGGGATGCTGTGAGCCCCGCGGGGATGACAGTTGTGAAAGGATCACGCAGATGAATTGCTTTGGAAGCCATGAACACTGACAATAGGGTTTGTTTTACACTTGTTTTTATTAGCACCCATTCAGCTCCGAAGCTGAAGATCCCCTGGATGAAAGTGCATCTCTGAAAGCTTCAGCTCTTTTCCCCTCCTAATTAAAGTTCAAGGCAACGATCCATCCGTCTGAGCCTTCCAAGGGCTCCTGCAGGAAAAGCAGCCTTGACGTCTCCGGTATTTCTAAGTTTGGAAATAAAACCTCTCATCGCCAGGAACTGCAACTTTTCCCTTAAAGACAGACAAGCAAGAGGAGACAAAGATCTCTCAGACCTCCTTGTACACGGTAGGGCTTCTTAAATGTGCCAGGGCCTTTAAAAGAGGTTTTTCTAGCAGGGTTGGTGCACAAACTCTGCACCCATTGCTGTCGGGGACCACCTTCTCCCCTTCCTCTCATCCTCCTGCTGCTTTGTTCTCCCCATCCCACCAGTTCCCAGTGTGGAAGGGAAAAACCACTCAAACCCAGCCTTGGGAAGCCTTTCCCACTTGGAAGTGTTTTCTTAGGAGGTTTTTTTTTTTCTTCCTTGCTGCCCTGGGAGGGTGAAAGACCCCCCCAGCCCAACAGACCCGGCCACCCCTCGCCCTGAGCTCGCAGGATGCCTCTGGCTCCCCACAGCCCCACTCAGGCACTCAGCTGCCTTGTGTGGTGCTCCTCTCCCCTGTAATTTTTCTTTGAGCAATCATGCTTGAAAAACATCTTACATACAGATCTCTGTAGAACGGAGGGGAAAAAAAAAACCCTAAAAGATGTTGAGTGGGTGGATTCAGGGGGAAATAAAGGGGTTTATTCTCGGTGCCAGTTAATGAAATTAGAAAATGGAGAAGAGCTTGCCTAATATCATACAGGGGAAGATAAAATACATTTAAAAAGATCACAATGCTGCATCTCTCTCTAAATGTCAAAATATTACATTTTTTTTGGATGATAAAGATGGAAGAAATAGCTAGGTTTCAATTTCAGGTGCCACATCATATCTCGTCCCCTCTATAATTTTTATTAAAATGTGAATGTTCCAGGAAGTCATTATTATGTCGTCTTTATTATGTTTGCATAGGAAATAAAAAGTTTATTTGAGGCGAGTGGGTAGAAACAGGGAATGTGTGTGTCATCCCTGGGGGAGAGCGGGGCAGGCCACGGCTGCTCTGCTGCCCACCCCCTCTCACCCAGCGGGACCCTGGCCCACCAGTTTGGCATCACAAGCACCACCGCATCCTCTCGGGTGTGTATCCATGGATCCAGGGGTTATCCATGCCCCCCAGCACAGATGCTCTGGGGGGGGGGCAGCTGCAGGTGGGATGCACAAAAGGCTCAGCCATATAAACCCATGGCTGCCCATAGAGAAGCACCACAGAGAAGGCAAGATGCTGTTTTCTTACTTTTTTGGTTATTTTCTGTGTTTCTCTTTTCCCGTGGCTGCTTGTATTTTATGCATTTGGGTGAATCTGAGGGATGTCTTTTGTTTTTGCTGGATTTTCTTTAGTTGTTGCTGTTGTTGTTAGAGAAAAAAAACAATCAACCTCACTCAATGAACTTGTTTGACTTTTTCTAACTTGCTCAAGGCAAGGTGATGATGATACGGATGCTCTCCTGCCCAGCCTGGTCCTTGTGGATGCCTCTACCCAGCTGGAGCTTTCTTTTCCTTCTTCCTTCTCCCGATGGAGGTGTTGAGGCCCGGAGGTGGCCTGACAAAAGGGTGCTGGCAAGGAGATATAAAGCTTTTAGCAGCGATGGCTGGAAGACACAGCCTGCCACATTCACATGAGATGTTAGGTCCATTGGAGGTGTTTATTGCAGGGAGGGTGATGAATTAGCTCAAACCCCCAGGGAAGCAGGAGGTTTTCTCCACATCAGGCTCCCCGGAAAGGTCGCTTTTGCCAAACGCACCCAATTAAGCTCAGCTCTGGGGCAGCAGAGGAGATTTAAGGCTCTGCCATGGGGAGTAGGTCAGCCCGTGGGTGCTGATCTTCCCTTCTGGCTTGAGAGGTGATGAGTCGGTGAATGTCACGGGTGCTCATTTAGCACAGATTCATAAGGCGGGAGAGCCGGTGTGAGAGGAGATAGATGGGTTTCCCAGCCCCATACTCTCAAACAAGACTCATTCCAACCCTCTTCCAGCAGCCGTAGTAGGAGGGCAAAGGATGCAATTCAAAGAGGCCCCGAACCAGGGAGAGATGCTTCATTATTGTGGGCGCTCCTGTGTATCTGCCAGTTTGGATCAGGGAGGGGGATGCTTGGATACAGCCCCCGATTGCTTTTGTGGGGTATCACAACGTGCTGCCTGCCCTACCCTCTCCGCCCCCAACACTGGCACAACCTGTGCTCTGGCCCCGTGGTGCTCTGTGCCATCAGAGCTGGAGCTGGAGCCATTCCCAGCCCCAGCACTGGAAAATTAGCTGTAATTAGCTTTTCTCCAGCGTGGCACCTACAGGGAGCAGAGATAATTTGGGGGAAGGAGGGAGTGCTGGCCTTGTTTTAGGAAAGGGGAAACCGAGGTGGCGTGCAAGGATGAAACAGCCTCAAATTTAGGGCACATATCGAGAGCTGGGACTGTTCAGCCTGGAGNGTTGGAACTTGATGATCTTTAAGGTCCCTTCCAACTCTGACCATTCTATGATTCTATGATCTATAAAACAGGAAAGTCCTGGGAGCTCGCTGCAAATACAGGCAAGTTTTTATTGACGGGCTGAGAGCCACGAGCCTTCATCCCTCTCCATCCCACCCTCATCCCCGAGCGGGGAGCTGCTCCCCTCGCTGCCGATAAGCTGAGCTGCCGTTAAAGTGAGGAATCACCAGGCGCGCTGGTTATTTTAAATCTTTAATAGACATATTACCTTACATTAAGGCTTCATCATCTCCCTCCCTGTGTAAGCACAAAGAGAGCATCCATCACAATTAGTGTAACATCCCGAAAGGCATAAAGAAGACGGACGGGAGCGCTGGCGGGAGGCACGAGGCGCGGTGCCCCATCTCGCCGTGGGGCTGGGGCACAGCTCCAGGGCAAACCCTACTGGGGGCTACTGGCCAAGAACACTGGCAACGCAGCCGGGAGGGTACCAGGCACTATGGGATGCTGCACACCTCTGGGGATGATGTGTTATCTACCCTCCTGGTCTCACCGGTGTTCTCCACAAAGGCCCCGGTGCCTGGAGTTATGCTGTTGTGTGAGAATCTCGGCTCTCATTAAATAATAAAAACAATAATAATGATAATTGTGAAAAATAACAGTGAGTTTCCAACCCTCATGATTCCCATTAAAAGCTAGAAATGTGTCTTGCGTCTCCTGAACCAGGAGGAAAGGAAAATGCAAATCCTGGTTTATCATAGAATGGTTGGAGTTGGAAGGGACCTTCAAGATCATCCAGCTCCAACCCCCCTGCCCTGGGCAGGGACACCTCCCACCACACCAGGGTGCTCCAAGCCCCATCCAGCCTGGCCTTGAACCCCTCCAGGGATGGGGCAGCCACAGCTTCTCTGGACCTCACCAACCTCACACCAAACAACTTCTTCCTAAAATGTAATCTCAATCTCCCCTCTTCCAATTTAAAACCCTTCCCCCTTGCCCTGTCCCTCCACTCCCTGACCAAGAGTCCCTCTCCAGCTCTCCTGGAGCTCCCTTCAGATCCTGGAAGCCTTGCACCTTGAAGACCAAATTCTTCAAATTTTGGAGGGTTTTGGAGGTGAAGAGAGGCCAGGGAGGAGGCTCATTCCTGCTCTTACGGCCTCTCCTCCTCATGGCTCAGGGGGAGGGTGACCTCCTCACTCCCTCCAGCTTCCTGAAAGGAGGGTGCAGCCAGGGTGGGGATCGATCTCTTCTCCCAAGGAACAGGCCATGGGACATGAGCAAACGGCCTCAGGGTTGCCCCAGGGGAGGTGTCCTGGTTCCCAGCAGGGCCGGGGTCGATTCTCCCCTGGCTCTACCCGGCACAGCCATTCCACCCCACGTGCACCAGGCCCAGGGGAGGGGCGGGGCCACAACCGGAAGTGGACGTGATGACGTCACGGCGCAGGCATATATATGGAGGGGCTGCCACGTGGCTGTTTGTTGCCGACAGGAGGGTTGGGATGGAGGGGCGGCTGCTCGGTGCCACAGCCCAGCGAGGTGCGGGGACGGCGTGGATGGAGCCAGCACCATCGACGGCAACTTTAAAGGAGCCCCAAAAGTGCATTGCTGACCAGGCCGGGTGCGGTAGAGGTAAGAGGCGCTGCGGGAAGGGGTGGTGGCAACAAAAACCTCAGAAGGATCATCAATGAGCGATTTTTGAGGACTTTTAAAGCCGGTAAAGGGGACTGCTGGGTGCCAGGACCCAGCAGGCGGTGGGCGGGCTGGGGAGGAGGAGTGGGTCGCACCACCACCCCCTCCATCAGGTGAAAAGAGGTCTCTGAGGAGCTCAGTGACTGGTATCTGCACACCCAGAAAAGCACAGGGAGCAGCAAAGTGCACACAGGGAGGAACCCAAACCTCCGTCAGTTTGACATGTAAGTCCTCTCAGTGGTCACCGCTACTCATCCATCCCCACCTCGGTAGGAGTTTAACCACAGTCTCCACCCGGAGGAAGGTCAATGTGCTCATTCTGAACCAGAACGGAGGTGGGAACCCAGACAGAGCTCCCACAGAAATATGTGGCTGGGCAGGTCATGGGCTGCAGAGAGTGTCCAGGACCTTGTGCCGGTAATGGATGGTAACTGTGGGGCCTGCTGGATAAGATGTGAATGGGTCAGTGATCTGCTCAGCTTGGTGGAGGAGCTGAAAGAAGAATTGGAAAGGTTTAGGAGCAACCTGGTCTAATGGGAAGTGTCCCTGCCCATGGCAGGGGGGTTGGAACTGGATGATCTTGAAGGTCTCTTCCAACTCTAGGGTCTAGGAGCCCCTGTAGGCTCCCGTGGTCAGGCTGAAGGCAAAAGTATAAAAGAAAAGAGTGAGTTCATGTTCAGGGCAGCACCTTACCCATCTTATCCTGTAAAGTACCTCTGAGTAACAGATAGGAGGTTTTGACTGAGAATGTCCAGTCTGGTGAAGAGTAGGTAAGGAGCACCCTGTTATACAAATGCCTCCTGAGTCAAAAAAGCATATACCACAGATTAATACCACACTCTCTAAGAAGAAACAAAGGGTTGTAGTTGTTGGGGACTCCTTCCTGAGGGGAGAGAGGGTGAAATATGCCAGGTGGAACCTCCTCAGAGGGAAGTCTGTCATCTTCCTGGAGCCTGGGTGAAGAATGTCACCAGGAAACTTCCTGGATTAGCCAGTATGGGGAAGTGAGAGCAGGAGAAGGGGAGTTCTGATGATTTCTGCAAGGCCTGACTTTTCAAGGGCTTCCTAAGCAGGAAGAGCTAGGAAAAAAAAAATCTCCCACAGATACCAGGTTTCTGTAGTTTTATCCCGGTTTTACACTAATGATGCTTCTCTCCCAATCCCGGGGTCTGCAGGAGGGTAGCGAGAGTAGCTTTGCAAAAGCAATGCTAAGCCCTGGATTCCGGGCAGGAATGTGAAACATTAAGGAGCAGCTAACAAGGGGAGAATTGAAAGGAAGTTTTTCCCAGCAGAGATGAGTAGACATGTCAAAATAAAACCCCCAAAAAGCCCAGAGGTGCTCAGGGAAGAAACAGCAACCAGGATATGTGGAAGCAGGAGTTTGGCTCCTTCCTCTGCCTTGCTGGCTCCTGGAAGCTGCTGGGAAAAGCCCAGGAGATGCTTGTGGAGTTTCATGAAGGCGTTGTGGGGGCACTTGGTGGTGGGGGTTCTGCCAGGTCCCCAGGGGCCTCCATGGTGGCACCTTTTAATCTTCCTCAGCAGATGGGTTTCAGGAGTTCCTCCTTCCCCGGCAGAGAGGTGGGAAGGGCTTTTTAAACAGGCGCTAAAGAAATAAATAACCTTTGTCTTGTTAATTCCATATTCTGGTAAGGCGGGAACAGGCTTCATCCCATCAGGGCTGCGGTATTATAACGGAGCGTGTCATCATATCCTCAAAGCTTAAATGAATAAAAAGCAATTAAAGTTCCCCAACCTGCTGATCTGTACATGGCTTCCTCCCCTCCCACTGTATTTTGTGTAGGTCTGATCCATTAAAGGAACGAATTATTTCCTTTTGACGGCTGTGGAATAGCTGAGGTGGGACCTGAATGGGCAAGCCCTGACTCACTGACCCCTTTGACTTGATACTGGTGCAGACCAAAATTAGTTTTTCCTGATGAGACTTCCCCTTCTTGCTCAGAAGGAGAGGAGCCAGGCCCTCATCGTACCACTAAGAATTCGAAAACACATCTCCCAGCAAAATAAACCCAGGCAAGGAACAGCGGGAGCTGGGGTGGGAGCAGGGAGGGGTTGGAGCATCCCTGCCTGCCTGGGGATGTGGGAACCCCAGGAAGATGAGGGTGGGGGAGCTCTCAGGCAGGTAAATTTTTAATCAAAGGTGGCATTACTGACGTCCCTGGGTTTGCAGTGCTCTTTTATCTCTGCTGAATTGCTTCCAGCTGGAAGGATCCCCTCCACCTGACCTGTATGATTTATACATCTGTAGGCAGGCAGCGGCCCAGGTGCGAAGTGCCGGCGGGGGCCAGGGTGGTTTCCCTCTGCTTTTTGAGCATCCCTCCCTCCCCTTCCACGTCCTGTGACCGATTTCCTTGCTTTTCTTCTTATTTTGAATTGATGGCTCTGGTACGGTTTGCTTGGCCGGGAAGCCCAGGCAGTGGAAGGGAATGAAGCGTGAGGAATCAGGGCTTTATAACCCATAAAAACATTTGCATTAGCATTTCAGGCTTGAAATATTTTCAGCTTGCGACATATGAAAGTTTTTCTGTGTGTTTTGTTGGTTTTTTTCCCCCCCCGCCCTCCCCCATATTTCCATGTAAAAGCTGACATTTCTTGCAGAAAGTAATCCTGGTTTGAATAGAAAAACCACAGGTATTTAAAGGCATCCTTACGTCCTTGGTGGCCTCTTGAGCATCCCAGTCCTGGTGTCACACCCCCAAGACCCCTGCAAACTGTGTCTGGTGAAAGCATCTCCCCAACTTGCCTCTGGTCTTGGTGCATTCATGGTAGTTTGTTCCAATGGTTAAAATTGTGTGCTTTATTTCTTATGTGAATGTGTTTAGCTGTAGCTGTTTGTTCTTGCCATGCCTTTCTCCGCTAGATTAAATAACCCTCTAACACCCTGTATTTTGTCCCCTTGGGGGAGTCTTACATGCTCCCATCAAATCACACCTCATCCCTCTTCAGGACAAGCTGGGCAGACTGAGCTCTCTAATTCCTCCACCGCAAGGCATCTTCCCAGCTTTTGGATGACTCGATGCCATCCTCTTCTCCTCTCTCAGCATTTCCAGCTTTAAATTTGGGTATGAACCCCTGGAAAACCTGCGGTGTGTTGGGGATGGAGAAATGCCAGGTGTGGTGGGACACACACACCATCCTCCTCTCCCCTAGCCCTCCTGCCCATGCACCAGCCCTGCTTCTTTGCTCTCCAAAATCATCTCCTTTCCCCCTAAAAAAAAGCTCAAGCCACATTCCAAGCTGAAATAGTTCATTCATCTCTAAGAAGGAGGAGAACCCAACAGCTCTAGGCAAACCCAAAGCTGTTGCTGGCTCCCATCTTGCAATGCCTTCAGTGGAAGGAAGACCAAGAAGCAGCTTTTATGGAATTTGTTTTTTCCCCTTTAATACCAGGGGTATTTTTTCCCGAGGAGGCGGATGCAGACGCGGGCTGGGGAGTGTATAAATAGTCTGGGCTGGGAGCAGAGCACAATAGCTGTCACTCGACCGCAGCAGAATGGGGACATGAGTGGTAGCAGATTAATTTCCTCAGCAACAAAGATCCTGTTTTCATGCAAATATCTCTTAGTAATAAAATCCAGGAGAAAAGAAAGACAGATAATGTGTTATATAAGCAGAATTATCTTGGCACAGAATGCTTCTTTCAAGGGCTTTTTTTTTTTAATTCTTTTTTTTATTTTATTATTTTTTGGAGACATCAGCAGCCTTTCAGCAACCTGATTTGGGCTGCAAAGGAAAGCGGCGGTGAATGATGTGCGGCAGAGAGAGTGCTTTAGTCGCCTCCAAAGCGCTGTATGAATTTAACACGAGCAGCAGCTAATGCGAATAAAACTCAAGAAATAAGATTCCTTGCCACGATAACACGGCCTCCCTTCCCCTTAGGATTTCCGAGCACTTTGCAAACATCCATTAATTAAGCCTCAAAGAAGAGCCCGTCCCTGGTTTTTACAGCCGTGGCGAGATGAAGTGTTCTGCTCCGCTGCAGCGGTGGTGGGGAAGGCACCAGGGTTTGGGATGGAGCTGGGAGATGACACCCCCCCACCACCTTTAGCCCCTCTATCTGCTACAGAGACAGCCAGAAGGAGGAGGAATTTTTAACCTCACAGCTCTTGACCTTGGTCTGGGACTGATGCCCCATGTCCCTTTTGGCATGTTTCCATCTCTGGTGTCACCAAAAAGCTCCAACCTGGAAAGCAGCACTGCCTGTTCATTCTTTTGTGGAGACAGATCTGCTCCAAGGCAGCTCTTTTCTATTTCTCCTTCTATTTCCTTTGGTTATAAGCTTTCTGTTTTGGGGGGTGTGTGTGTCTGCAATAAAACAAGCTCTTTTGTCTATATGCAGTCCATACCCCGAGTTTTCACCTGTCTGGGAGCACAGCCACCTCCGTGAATGGAAGTACTGTCAGGGAAGTAATGGGAATGCCTGAAAACCAGTCAATAGGCTGATGGAGAGGCCATTCCATGAGAGGGAACACAAGTGATGGCTGCCCTCACTTGTAGACCTGATTAAATATATGCCTGGTGCATTGGCACATCCATACCCTGTGCCATCTGCCTGTATTTGTCACCAAGCACTTGGTTTTCGTCATCCTGACATGTGCCACAATAAGTTGCCTGAGCCCGTTATGATAATTTAATGTAAAAACCAATCGTGATGGTGGCTTTCGACGAGAGCGTAGCCTAAGTCTAAAACTCAGGTCCAGAACCCCCCAAATTTCAAACCCTGGGGGAGGCTTGAAACGCCAACCTGTTTTCCTGATCCAAAGCCCAGGACCGTTTGTCTTTGAAATCTGACATTTGGAAGCTGGACCTTGATTTTTTTGAGTGTTGAGCATCCAAATGGAATGGAGCTGAAGGCAGCGAGCTTGCTTGAATTTCAGCCTCCCCCGAGCCCCTGGGAGCTGGGCAGCTAAAAACACCGGGTGGTTGCTCCTGCTGTTTGCTTTGAAGGAGGGCTCTCACCCTCCCCTCCTCGTTCCTGCTGTAACTAAGCTCTAGAAATTCAGGTTTTGCAGATATTTTGCTGTTCCCTGGCTCTCCCTTGCATCCCGAGCTGTTCCACCTTTCCAACCAGTAACTCATCCCCTCCTGCTCTCTCCGAAGGAGTCTATGGGGAGCTTTCAGTTTGCCTGCTTTTGTTGGTCCCCTGGTTGTTAGAGCACTTGGCTCCAGCGAGATGTGTTTCCCGAAGCCGCGGGAACTTTTCTGTAGCTAAAAGGTCCCTTGTGTTATCCCTAAAAGTCTGTGTCTTCATCCTGCCTGCCCTCCCTGAGCATAGGAGCCTCTGAGCAGCTGCCAGTTGGGGGGATTAACTCTTCTTCCAGTGAACAGACCAACTTAATTTTTGCTAATGAATGCAAGTTTGGGGCAGAAGTGATGTTTTTTTTCCCTATTGCTTGTGTCCTCGCGTGTCCATGATGGGCTCAGGTGCAGATGCTGTGTCTGGCTGTGGGTTTAGACTCCTCCCTGGGCCACTTTTGGTGGGAACTATCCACTTGCTTGAAAAAAGTTCCATATTCTGCTGCAGGAAACCTCATTTCCTTAGTGCTAATGGTCCATCCGTGATCATGAGATATTCCAAAGCTGTGATGATGGGGTGAGAAGAGGAGGGGGATCATAGAGTCATAGAATGGTTAGAGCTAGAAGGGACCTCAAAGATTGAGTTCCAACCCCTCTGCCCTGGGCAGGGACACCTCCCACCACATGAGGTTGTTCCAAGCCCCATCCAGCCTGGCCTTGGACCCCTCCAGGGACGGGGCAGCCACAGCTTCTCTGGGCAACCTGTTCCAGTGCCTCACCGCCCTCACAGTAAAGAATTTCTTCCTAAGATCTCATCTAAATCTCCCCTCTTCCAATTTAAACCCATTACCCCTCGTCCTGTTGCTATGCTTCCTGACAAAGAGGATGCTGAGATAGGAAAGATGTGTCAGAGCAGGTACCACCTTGGTGAGGACAAGAGGTGTGGGAAAGCACCGGGATGCTGGAGGAACTAGAGGCAAGCCAACTTACTTTATTGCCACTGGGAAACCAGGGTGTTTTACCTGTGTGTCCCAACCTGGAATATTTTGTTTCTTCATGACTAAACCTCTGAGCTCCTTCAAGACCTTCACTGGGTGAAGGGAGAAGGAAATTTATGCCAGTGGAGAGCAAGAGCCTCCAGTGGCAGTGAAATTTTGCTCTCCGTATTGCCATCCTCACGGAGGAGGTTGTCATGGTGACTCGAGATGTCAAGAGACTGCTCCGGAGCTGGGAGCAGGGGAGCGAGACGCCGGCGGAGGCGGGGCAGGGGTGGAGGGGGACAGGGTGAAACGGGGAAAAAAGTTGTCAAAAGTGCAGGAATGAATAAGAAGAGAAAAATGTGATGGGATGGGGAGGACAAGAAGTTGAAAAAAGAGCGCTGCAGGGAGATTTGTGCTCTATTCCTTTCTCTTTACGCACCTGCTGGGTCAGGATGAGCAGGGACCGGGGGTCTGCTCCTGGCTTTTGGGGTTTGGGAGGCAGCAGTTTTGCAGCTTCTGACCTAAATGCTGGGGATGAACAGATTTTTTTGGGGGCAGACAGGGCAATTCTACTAAGAAGCTTTGCAGGGATGTGCCAACTTTCTTTTCTCCCTC
>VXBW01006642.1:104345-116768 GCA_013400375.1 Thinocorus orbignyianus | reverse complement strand
TATGGAACTGCAATTAATTAGGCCTCTGAAAGTAACAAACAAGCAGGGTTTCCACCATTTCCAAAAAGCTGGTTGTTTTTTTCACTCTGGATGCTCTCATGGTCTNTGTCCTGTTGCTATGCTTCCTGACAAAGAGGATGCTGAGATAGGAAAGATGTGTCAGAGCAGGTACCACCTTGGTGAGGACAAGAGGTGTGGGAAAGCACCGGGATGCTGGAGGAACTAGAGGCAAGCCAACTTACTTTATTGCCACTGGGAAACCAGGGTGTTTTACCTGTGTGTCCCAACCTGGAATATTTTGTTTCTTCATGACTAAACCTCTGAGCTCCTTCAAGACCTTCACTGGGTGAAGGGAGAAGGAAATTTATGCCAGTGGAGAGCAAGAGCCTCCAGTGGCAGTGAAATTTTGCTCTCCGTATTGCCATCCTCACGGAGGAGGTTGTCATGGTGACTCGAGATGTCAAGAGACTGCTCCGGAGCTGGGAGCAGGGGAGCGAGACGCCGGCGGAGGCGGGGCAGGGGTGGAGGGGGACAGGGTGAAACGGGGAAAAAAGTTGTCAAAAGTGCAGGAATGAATAAGAAGAGAAAAATGTGATGGGATGGGGAGGACAAGAAGTTGAAAAAAGAGCGCTGCAGGGAGATTTGTGCTCTATTCCTTTCTCTTTACGCACCTGCTGGGTCAGGATGAGCAGGGACCGGGGGTCTGCTCCTGGCTTTTGGGGTTTGGGAGGCAGCAGTTTTGCAGCTTCTGACCTAAATGCTGGGGATGAACAGATTTTTTTGGGGGCAGACAGGGCAATTCTACTAAGAAGCTTTGCAGGGATGTGCCAACTTTCTTTTCTCCCTCTTTTTGCCCTCTCTCTCCCCTCAGCAGCCTCCACCGAGCCCCCTTTTCCTGAGCACTAAATCTGCAAAGTAAACTCCAGCGAGAGCACTTTCTAAGGGCTGCTGGCTATGACAGATGTTATTTTATGGAACACGGCACCAGAGATGTGAAATACATAGTTCATAAATGTCAGGAGGAAGGAAGCAATATCCTGGATTGAGGTCGTTTGACTTTTTTCTTTCTCTCTTTTNCGTTTCCACCACCCTCGAGCCCCAGACCCCGGCAGCATCCCCTGGCAGTGATTTATCCTGGCAAACCGCTCCTCCTGCCCTCAGCAGGGGGATGCGTGTGAGTTCCAGAACCAGAGTTGACAAACCCACCCCTTCAAATTGGGTTAATTTTTAGTACCGGTGTGTCAGAAAACATTACGGAAGCGCCGCGGCGGCTTGNTTTTTTTTTTTTGTCTCTCTTGTGAAAGCATCTTTCCCAGTAAACAGCAATCCAGGCCTGGCCGCTGTTGGGAGCGAGGAGCAGTTTGCCTTGGAGAAGGCTCTGACACTTGGGGGGGGTGAAAGCGGTGGTTGAACGTGCAGCTCATCTGAATGTTGGAAAAGATNGCAGGGTGCTGGGGAGGGCATGGGGGCAGCTTAGCGTCACTCACATCCACCTGCCTGTCTCTGCCAAGCATCCCACGGCCCGGTGAAATGCTTTTCCACCCGGAGAACAGCTGGGAAGCCAACAGATGTGGCATTTAAGGCTAATCCCCGGTGACTGGCCTCCCCTGGCTGCCCGCGGCTCCCCGGGGCTGTCGCATCTGCTCAAGCGGGGCTGGCCGGAGCCAGCACAGCTGGGGGGTGATGGTGCTGGGCAGGCACAGCATCCCAGGACCACATCCTGGGGATGAAGGATGCAGTATCTTCTCCAGCATCATCTTTTTTTTCTTTTTTCCTTCATCGCTTACCCGGAAAAACATCCTGTTGGTCTCAGTAGACGCCGCATCCCTGAGTTGTTTTGGTGTGTGTGTCACGATGCAAACTGTGGAATTTTTATTTCAAAGAAAGGACAAAAAAAATCTTAAATTTCCTTGTATTCTCGCCGCAAAGCTACTTTGGGCTGGAAAATAGGCCAATTTCCACCTTATCTAATGCTTCCAGCTGCGATGTGAAAAGCTCAGAGGGGGGAAAAAGAAAAAACCACCCCGCATCTCTCACGTTATCTCTTAACTGCAAAGTTTAATTATCCTCAACTGCTGTGCTGAAACGTGGCCCTGCTGGGGCTGCACTAAGCTGGGGACAGTGGCAGGAGCAGGGGCTGGGGGTGGCACTGGAAGCTGGGGTATGTCCATGCCAAGGGAATAATATCTGAATTTTGTTGCTGGAATGGGACAGGCAGGAATGTTCTCCTTTTTCCTCCCATGAGCTCTCAGTTTCTGTGCTGAGGAGCACACATTTCCTCTCTTCTTGTACCCCAAGCAGTGTACGTTTTGTGCCCGCACGCACAGAAACCTGTGTGGGATCCCTACGTAGCTGAGATGTCCATCAATTATTTATAGAAGGAATATATTCATTTTGCTCTTAATTTATTCACCATTAGCTTGATGGTAAATAGAAGAAGAGACGAAAGGGGAGATGTACAGATGTGGGTGGAGATATTGGATAACTCTACAGAAATAAATCCACTGAAGAGGGGGCAAATGTTAGAGAACGTGGTAGGGAAGAGATGAGAGTTAGAAGAAATAAAAAGCTTTAATCTGAGCAGAGCTTAAATACACTTGCAAATGTCAGCTCCTTAATAGCTGGTCCTAAGTCTCAGCGTGTTAGAAAATATAAATGATGGAGAGATCCTTCTCTCCTTCCCATTAGCTAATGTCATTGGTTTTATACATCTACATCTGTTCTCCTTGATTGCAGCTGGCCTCTTAGGTGGTTGGTTTGGATTGTATTTAATTCATTAATTTCTCTTTGGGTGAGGCTTTTTTCTTCCTCCCCCTTCTTCTTTCCCCAAACTCCTTTTATTTCCCTTTAGGATTCCATAAGAAATTGAATTCTTGCAGCTGATGCATTCAGGTCTGGGGAGCAATATGGGGTGATGTCTTGTTTTTTTAACAATCCGCTCTGCTTTGGTGACTTGTGATATTGCATTAATGAAACATTTAATGCAAACAATAACGTTAGGAAACCAGAGGAATTTTGTTCCTGGATTTCAATTTAGCCAACCTCTCTCTGCCCGGAGGTCTCTTCGCAGCCTGAAAAATGAGGGCAGTGCTTTTGGAACCTGTGAGACCTGCTCATGCCTGGAAAGAGTGGGGATGACAGGACCATATGTGCCCTTGTGCAAGAGAGGAAAAGCTGTGCTGGGTCCCTTGGTGGCACTAAAAGGTCTGGTGACAGACTTTTTAGCAGGGCCTGTTGCAATAGGACGAAGGGTAATGGTTTGACAATGAAAGAGGGGAGATGGAGATGAGATCTGGGGAGGAAATTCTTTGCTGTGAGGGTGGTGAGACCCTGGCCCAGGTTGCCCAGAGAAGCTGAGGCTGCCCCATCCCTGGAATGGTTCAAGGCTAGGTTAGACGAGACCTTCCGGACCACCCTGGTCTGGAAGGAGGTCTACCTATTCCAGGGCAGGGGGTTGGAATGGGTTGATTTTTAAGGTCTGTCCCACCCCAGACCATTTTATGATTCTCTGGTGATAGCCTCACATGTACCATCCCACTGATCACAAATTTGGGTTGCCACCTTTGGGTGCAGCCTGGCTGTACAGAGACCCTGAGTCTCTGCAGGAAGGGCAAATGGGTGAGGAGACCCCTCTCTGCCACCTTCCCCACCCTTATCCCCCGGAGCTTATTGATGAAATCTCTTTTCTGTTCTTTTCTCTGCACCAGCTGGGGTTCTGCTGCTCAGCCGTGGTGGTGTTAGGTTGCCTTTATTATTTTTTTTCATATATTTTATTCTTTTAATTTGCACACTACTGTTTTCTTCCTGGCTCTGTGACATTTTTTGTGTATTTGTCAAGGACACCACTGTTGAGGGATGAAACACACCCGCCAAACCCAAAACACACAACACTTGAAAGACTGAAAGATCAAGATCTCTCTCATCTAAAGGAGTAAACTAACAGTGTGATTGCAAAAAGCCCCCGTGAGGATCCTATCTGTCATATCGCTGTCAGCTTTGTACTAAACATCCATTAAAGAGCATTTACATGAAAAACAGGCAATCTCCTCTCCAATCAGAAGGCAGCCTAATCCTGCCAGCAAATTGATCTTGGGCCAGACTGGTCTGCTCAAAAGCAATAGGATCTTTTCTTCCCAGACCTTCCCAGGGGTGAGAGCTCCAGGAACAGGGACTGCATCCTATCGTCCTTCCCTGCTCAGCCCCAGCCAGGGTCTGGCATCCTCAGGAGTGAGCTGCTATTTCTCCTCTTGCTGGTCACAAACTGGGAACAAGGGTCTCACAGACTCTTTACTTCAGTCTTGCTCTTAATCCCCCAAATGGTTCCTTCTCCTTTGGGAAAGTGTTTTGAATCCCTAAATGAGGAATCCATGGCTGAGAATGGTGACAGCCTTTAAACTGAGAGCCTGCATATTGTGCAGCTCTAAAACCAGTAGCCCAAGGCTGTGATTGATGGAAATTCTGTCATTAGCAACCAAGACGTTGAATTTTCCAATGTGACAATCATCTCTGCTCCAGTTTTACGTATCTCCAGCAAGGATGCTCTGCAGCTCCAGTCCCCCTTAAGTCACTTCTTCCAACCCCTTCTAGCGAATCTCTCTGGGTCCCCTTGGCTCCCCCCCGGGGAGGTTTGCACCCTCTGGTTGCTGCTTGAAAGCCCAGGGGTAATGCTCTGAGAGTTTTGTAAAGTTAAATCGCATCTTTACATTTATGGGGTGGCAAGGAAAAGCTCAGCATAATGCTTTGGAGGAAACCCCCCCCGAAGGTCCCTGGTAGGTGAGGGTCTTCATTCCGTCCCCACACGGGGGACTTTAAAGCCTGGCAAAGGGAGCCGTGTCCAGTTCTGGTGTCGGGAAGCTGAAATCAACTAAGCTCTAATTGAAATAAGATCCATACTCTCATCTGGCCTGGTAATTAATCATGGGATCCATTACCAAAGGTCAGCTGCCTGTTTTTTTTTTAAAAAACACAGCCTAACTCCAGCCACGGGCAGTTGTACTTGAGATGGGAATTACCAGGTGAATTTATATGGCCCTCATTACGCCAGATGTCAGATTGGGTGTGGGAAACAGCACTTCTTGGCCTTAAAAATGACAAATCCATGAAATCCAAAGCAATTCTGCTGAAGGTCAAGCCCATCTCTTTCAACTTCAGGCCCTGCAGCTCGTTGTCCCTCCCAGTTTTGGGTTAGGAAAAGGATGGAAAAAAGCAAAGAGCTGAGAATTTGCTGGACCTGGGGTGTCAGACTCTGCTGTAGTGTCACTGGGAGCGTGTGGCAGCGAGTGGTGACAGCAGAGCCACATGGGGACAGGAGGCAGAGCATCAGCCAAGGTGCCAGGGGACTCAGGGCTGAGCGACAGGGAGTTAGAAAGACTCTTCAAGAGAGATAAATGCAGGATAATAACAGCTCGCACGTCTCGCCTTGTGCGGGGGATCAGGGAAGAGGCTGAGGAGTGAAGAAACAAATCTTTGCCTGTTATTAATGAACAAAGAAAGCAGAAAACGCTGGCAACAGAGCTTTCTGCATAGAAAAGTCGATGCCTCTGATGAGCTCTTAACGCTGAAAGGAGCTGAAATTTCTCCCCAAAGCCTTAGGAGTTTCAAATGAGCTCCTACTGCTGTGATGACACCTAAGTAGGGTTTTGGGTAGATTCGATATCAGTTTTCTATCACAGCCGTGTCATTTTGTGAGGCTACGTGCAAACACCTTTCAAAATCTCCCTGTTTTCTGAAGGAGCTGGTGATGTGCCGGAGGGAAGGGGTGGGATGAGCGGCGGCATTGGGAAAGCCAGATGGCACCACCAGCATCCTTGGCTCCTCCGTAGCAAGGCTAGGATTAAAATCCAGCTTTCCAGGGTCTGGTTTTAGCAATGCCTTGTTGCTCAAGGCCACTTGCAGGGGGTGCTCACAGGTGGTTTCCATATGCAGGAAAAAGCAAACAAAAATAAAGCATCGCCTTCTGCCTCTTGTTCCCAGTTTGGGCTCGAAGCAGAAGCTCACACGTGTGTGTTGGTCACCAACACACCCTCTGGCCCCAGAAAACCTCCTGACATGTGGTGCTCGAAGAAAGAATGAGCTGGAAAGCTGGGAATCATTTGGCAGAATAAATCAGCCACTAACTAAAGCAGTTCCAGTGGAGCAGGAGGTTAATACACACGCTGCAGCCAGGCAGGGGGGAGAGGTATTTATAATATAATGTTGAAAGATCACAGTCCACCTCTCCTTTCCCAACTGTCCAGGGGGAAGTTTCCATCTTGCTAACAAATACTGTGTCTTTACAGAGGAGACAAATGATTCCAGACAGCTTTTGTGGAGTCACAGTGACATATGTTGGAACGTATTTCCAAGGGGATGAGTAGAAGGCAGGGGAAATGTGCAGGAAACTCTTCTTCCCCCCTCCCACTCCTGAGGAGATGCTCTTAAAACTTGCTGGGAAAAATCTGCTGCAAATGTGTCCAGGGCAGAGCCTTTGATGGAGTAAATCACCAGAACCCTGGGGCCAAAGCTCCAGCTCCAGCAAAACACGGGGAGCTTTACCCACCTGCCTTGCACATGGAGCCACCCCAGTTTGTACCAGCCCTGGAAAAGACCCCACCATTTCCAAGATCATATTTCTAGGTTTAGAGGGAAAGAAGAATTTTGTCTTTTAACTGGGAAATTAGGCTAGAAAAACATATGCCTTCTGCTTTTGTCACTGTAATACTAGAGATTCATTAACTCCTTTGGTGAACAGAGTTTATAATATAGTTTCTCCACTGCTGTACGGGGCTTATGTGCAGTTTCTTTCCTCCTTCTTGTTTTAAAAGACCCTCCCTTTCAAACAGTGCATATTGAAGCCAGCAATTCCATCTCTTTCAGGTTCTTTTATCTAAGGGTGGTCTCCTCTCCTAGAAAAAAATCCAGTGTGAAAAACCGTCGCAAGGAGTTTCCTTGGAGGACTGAAAACTTCATCCCATCGGGGACAATTCCACAGCTCGTTTTCTTAGACCTGAAAAACAGCTATTAAATCCCAAAAGCCCAGTAAAGAAAGGCTGTGAGCGGGGTTGCTCTCCCTGCTGCCAGCTCCAGAGTCAGGAGCTACCCAGCTCTGGGTAACAAAGAATTTCTCCTGGTCTGTGGTCACTCCATAAACTTATGGATGACATTTGGATCCCCAGAGACACTCAGTCCTTGGGGATGGCTGATGCACGTCCCCCATCACTTCTCTCTCTGTCAAATCTCTCTGTGCAGTAACTGAAATTATGAGGGGTCTCTCCAAGAGGGAGCTGTCATCACTGTTCTCCAGAGCAATTTGTCTGCACCGGGTGGCTGCCGGGCAATCTCTTGCGGACGGCTTTGTTGGGATGTTAGGAGAGGTGAACAACGCCTGGGTCTGGTCCTGAGATATCTCTTTCCCACCCTGGAGAGTCCTTCCTCCACCAGCCACCCCTCCTCCCTGCCAAGGGTGCCACTTCATCTTTAATGATGAAATCCCCTCCTAAGCATCTTCCTCAGAACCACAGGATTTTCTGCTGGTTGCCCTGGGCTGAGCTGGGTTAGGGATGTCTCGCTTGTTTTGTCTGGTTTCCTTGTACTTGCTTGTTCTTAGCCTGATAGACAGATTTTGCAATTGTTTATGTCTTGGCCAGAGTGAGAAGGAGACCAGAAGCTGGTCAGGGCAGAGAAGCTGCTGGCTTTTTATGACAGATCAAGGCATTTTGTTTCCCAGCCAGACAGCAAGACAGTTCAGATGTTTCTTTCTGCATCTGACAAGTGGACTGACTGTATCCTCACAAAGTTCGCTGATGATACCAATCTGGGAGGGCTGGCTGACACTCCATAAGGCTGTGCCACCATCCAGTGTGACCTGGAGAACTGGGCAGAGAAAAACCCCATGAGGTTCAACAAAGCCAAGTGTAGGGTCCTGCAGGTCCCTCCTGTAGGGAGGGAGAGCTCCGGGCACCGATATAGGTTGGAAAGCACTTCTGAGGAGAAGGATCTGGGGGTCCTGGTAGATGGTAAACGCTCCATGAGCCATCAGTGTGCCCTGGTGGCCAAGAGGCCAATGGAATTCTGAGTGATGTGCTCTGAGCATTCCTGCTTTAGCAGGGGAGTGGGACTGGATGGTCTCTAGAATTCCCTTCCGACTTGGACAATTCTCTCATTCCATGATCTGTGATATTTCTGAGGGAGGCAACCCCAGCCAGAGATTAGCCTGAATTTCCATAGTCCCAGGTTCAGCAAGAATATTTAAACAGATGCTTAAATCTGCTGGATGATGATGTTCAGCAGACACAGGGCTCCTGTAAGGCAGGGAACATCACGGCGTTGCAATAGGAGTTTCCCATTTACATGGGAGTGTTTGGGTTTGTTTTTTTTCAGCACGCCAGGTTGTTCATGTTCAACATTTGGCATCAGATTTTCTTCCCTTCACATGCTCAGGAGAAAAAAAAACATGATTTCTGTGCGCCTATAATCATAGAAACTCTTCTCTGATTAACGTACAGTATCCTTAGGGAAGGGAAAAAAGAAAAAAAAAAAAGAAAAGAAAACAAACAGAAATTGGACCCAAGATCTTTCCACATAGTGCTCAAGGCAAACAAATAAAGGATGATAGATAACCAAATACAGGAGAGGAAATTGTGCTCTTCTCTCCTCTAACAGTACCACAAAAGGCCCATCTCTCTGGTTTCCTGGTAATTACCAGCCTCTCTGTCAGTGGGTTACCTTATATTAATTAACATTATTTATTGCTGTTGGCAGAGTGACTGCTACAGTAAATCAAGCAATTAGCAGCCTCGCATATTGCACTCGGAAGAGAAGTAACCAGGTGCCAGAGAGGATTTATTTTCTCCTTCATGTTTTATTCACGGACTCTCCCTTTCATGTTGCGTTTCTCCGTGGCAGCCACCATTGTGCTGCAGGATGGGCTGGAGGAGCACTGGGTTCCCCAACATCTCCTGCAGCCTCTGTGTCCCCAACTTGGCCAAGGAATGAGACACCATGGCACTGGGTTGAGCGTTTTCTTTCCTCTAAGGAATCATGGAATTGTCAGAGTTGGAAGGGACCTCTAGAGAACGTCTAGTCCAACTCTCAAGGAGGAGAGAAAGTTCCTATTTTTACCTGCTGGTAAAAATCTAAGACTAAGTGCAATCACTTGCAATAAATAAGAAGCTAAATGGGGCTGGTGAATGGAAAAAGTAACTGTGCAGAGCTCTGAATGGCTAAAGACTGCTTCTCCTTCTAGTAGATGGTCACAGGTTGTTGTCAAAATTGACCCTGGGGGTGATGGGGGAGACCTTGGGTGCTCCCTGACCCTGAGTGCTTGTCCCAGTCCGCTGCCATCTCCCCTGGCCAGTGTGTGGACCCTGAAGGAGCTGTGCTGGTTGACAGTTCTCATTTAATTACAAGGCAGGCAATAAAATGTGAAGAAAAGACAGGGGGGAAAGCCCCGTGTGGGAGACACTTGGCTCGTTAAAGCAAGGCGATCACAGTTTGCTGCTAATTACAGGGAAAAATGCAGCAGTCCCTGGAGGAGACGGCAGGAGAGAGACTCATAAAACCCACGATATGAGTATGAAACATTTTCTGATTTTTGTAATTGTTCCTTTTTTTTTTTATAATTTATCTTTTTTCTTTCTTGTCCTTTGAAAAAATCTTCTCTGGACTTTGTCTTTTGTCTGTTTTGGCCTCTGGCCATGGGGAAGCACAGCACAACAGCATCACCCTGCTGTGCTCTTAGCAGGGGACCCTGTAACTTTTGCAGAGAGCTTTGTACCACGCTGGTGTGTGATTGCCCGGGACCAGGGAGGACCCTTGCACTTCGTCTGTAGCTCAGTTGTGTTGGGGTGTAGCTCAGAGTTGCTCAATGAGGTGCTTGGTTGTGGTGGTGCAGGAGGTATGTCCCTTTATATCTAATAAAGAACAGGTTTTGTCATGGAATCATGGAGTTGTCTGGCCTGGAAGGGACCTTTAAGATCATCTCATCCAACCGTCAACCCAGCTCTGATCAAACCCATCACTAACCCAGCTCTCTCAGCACTGGGTCAACCCAGCTTTTAAATCCCTCCAGGGATGGGGCCTCAACCCCTGCCCTGGGCAGCCCAGCCCAAGGCTTCAGAACCCTTTCAGGGTAAAAACTGTCCCTAGTCTCCAATCTGAACCTCCTCTGGCACAACTTGAGGCCATTTCCTCTTGTCCCAAGGCCTGTTCCTTGGGAGAAGAGACCAACTCCCCTGGCTACACCCTCCTTTCAGGGAGTTGTAGAGAGCAAGAAGGTCTCCCCTCAGCCTGCTGAAACCAAACTATCTTGGAGTAGTTCTAGATTTTACTTCTATTTCTTTTCAATGTGCAGAATTGTAAAAAGAAACAGAAATTTCCCGTGTAAGAGTTAATTTTTCTGTGGGGAATGATCATTGATAAGATGGGTGAGATCCTGGGCACTCTCATCCCTGTCACCCAGCTCTACCATACCATGGGGACTGACCCTTGCAGTGCTACAGGAGCTTCCTGGCAGATTCAGCCTTTCTTCCACTGGCTCTGTCACATCAGCCCACCAAACCCTCACTGCCTTGTCATTCTCCTCTGCTGAGACACACGGTTTCTCTGCCGCTTCATGTCTCCCCAGTCACCCTGTCCCTCTCCATCAGCGTCGAGCATCCCTGCTCAGCCGGTCGGTGTCGACGCTGGACCTTGAGGGTCTTGAGGTTGTGATGGAAAAAGCCCAGAGCTTAAAACCTTTCCCTTTCCATCTCCAGTTCCCTGTGTGACACTCCGCAGGTGAGAACCAGGCTGTCTTCAGCCAAACACTCATTCTCATGTGACATTTGAACAGTTTCCTGAACGCTTCTCCAAGAAGTCCTGTAATGAAAGGAGTGGTTTCCCTTGGCTCCCTTCCCAGATCTACCCAAACAGAAGGCTGCTGACCTAAGGCTGTTAAACACTTTGATGTATGGCCGTGTCTCCTTAAGTAGAAGATCCATATTCTTAAACTAAGCTGCCATGACATAGGGACATTATGAACTCTCTGAACCAACTGAATCCTACAAATGAGCCATTAGTTGGCGGCACGGCACATTGCTCCCTGTGCCGGAGGGGGCTCCAGTTAAATAAGATAATCATTGCTGTCCACATGCCCGGCAGGCTGCTTTGTGTTCATTTTAATGCAATTTGTCTTGCCCCCCCAGACCCCCTCCCTTCCCTTGAATGTGGTGGACAGAGAGCTGGAGAAGGACTCTTGGTCAGGGAGTGAAGGGACAGGACAAGGGGAACGGTTTTAAATTGGAAGAGGGGAGATTTAGATGAGATATCAGGAAGAACTTCTTTGGTGTGAGGGTGGTGAGGCACTGGAAGAGGTTGCCCCGAGAAGCTGTGGCTGCCCCATCCCTGGCGGGGTTCAAGGCCAGGCTGGATGGGGCTTGGAGCAACCTGCTCTAGGGAGAGGTGGCCCTGCCCAGGGCAGGGGTTTTGGGACTGGATGATCTTGAAGGTCCCTTCTAACTCTCATCATTCTATGATTTTATGAGAAGCTCCATGTCACCATGCTGGGGGAGGCTGTGGTTTCATGCCGCTCTGTGACCACGGGTTTGGCATATTTCATGCCACAGGAGGAACCAGAGACCTTCCTCCTCTGATTTTCTTTGAGGACAACCCCACTGTCATACCACTGCCCATCAAAACCCAACTTTTGTCACCCTTGATGGCGAATGCACTGCCTTGCTCCTAAGCCAAATCCAGTAACCTTGCCTGAATGCTCTCACTGGGGATCGAAACTCCATCGAGGAGGGGCACTGGGGTGCTTTTGAGCTCCTGAGCATCCCAGGAGCACCCCAAATAAAGGATGTTGGTGAGGTCCCTTCTCTAACCGTGACACATTGCGTGTTTGAAGAGCAGCAGTTCAGGGCTGTTCTCTGGGAAAAGTGTTCTCTGGAGGGTCTTAAGCGAAAAATACAGGAAAAAAAAGTAAGATAGGATAAAAAACTTGAGCAAAGGCATAGCAGAAACCCAAAAGATTTGATTGTGTCCAGGTAAAACCCGTGTCCAGCACACAGCAAGTGCCCCAGAGGGTGTTTATGAATTTCACAGGGGTTTCTTCTCTCTCCAACGTGCGCTGTCTCGCCTTGCTCCTGATGTTTTTGCTCCTTTGATGGATGTAACCTGCCTCGCAGTGCTGTCTGCACAGAGACGTGTGAACCGGAGGTCATCATTATGGGGAAAGGAAAGCTCTGGGTAATTTATTGCATGGGAATGAAGGGAAGAAGGAGTCCAACCACTGAGAGTCACGGGCGTAATTACAGAGTTACTCCACGACCTCCTCTGGAGCCTCCTTCGAGGAAACTCTGGTCATTTGAAAACGGAAGCAACGGACGTGGCAATCCCAGGCACAAATACAGGTTGGGTAGAGAATGGCTGGAGAGCAGCCCTGAGGAGAAGGACTTGGGAGTGCTC
>VXBW01006642.1:77483-91628 GCA_013400375.1 Thinocorus orbignyianus | reverse complement strand
GGCTGTGGTGACGGCAGTGGTGGCTGTGGAGACAAGGGTGGTGGCTGTGGAGATGCTGACAGTGGCTGCAGGCAACTGCGGTGGCTGCAGGACAACTGCGGTGGCTGTGAGGACAACCTTGGTGACTGTGTAGACAACCATGGTGGTTGTGGGGGCAACTGTAGTGGCTGTGGTGACAGCTGTGGTGGCTACAGAGACATCTGTGGTGGCTGCAGGGCAACCATGGTGGCTGTGGAGCAACCATGGTGGCTGTGGTGACAGCAGTGGTGGCTGCAGGGACAACCGTGGTGGCTACTTTCTTTCTCATAGACTTAAGTTTTCATCTCTGTGGCCTTGCAAGGTTTTATCAAATCCTTCTGATTTTCCTCATCTTTGCAAAGAGTTGGTCCCTGTCCTGAGGTCCTGCAGCTCCCTCTGGGCTCTCCTTTCNGCTGTGGTGACAGCTGTGGTGGCTACAGAGACATCTGTGGTGGCTGCAGGGCAACCATGGTGGCTGTGGAGCAACCATGGTGGCTGTGGTGACAGCAGTGGTGGCTGCAGGGACAACCGTGGTGGCTACTTTCTTTCTCATAGACTTAAGTTTTCATCTCTGTGGCCTTGCAAGGTTTTATCAAATCCTTCTGATTTTCCTCATCTTTGCAAAGAGTTGGTCCCTGTCCTGAGGTCCTGCAGCTCCCTCTGGGCTCTCCTTTCTCCTCCCTCTCCTCTTCCTCCTCCTTTCCTGCATCTTTGCTCGTGTTTAATGGTTGAACAAAAACAGCCAGCAGCATTGTGGAGAAACAAGATTTTTACTTAAAAAAGCCCACAACTCCTCGTTTTATTCATAGTCGCTAATTCCATTAATTATGTTATGATGCAATTAAGCATTTCATTTCCTTGCTATTAAAGCTTAAATTATTTATTAATAATTACAGATCATTAACTGATAATGTTCACTGGCAGCTCAGGAGCTGAATAATTCATCTGCTCTGACTGAGTGTTTCCCCACCACCGCCCCTTGACATTTGGCTGGAATCTTTTTCTCTAAGTTTGGACGTGGGTTTCCCAGCGGAGGGAAGGACCCTCCCCTCCAGCAGACTCTGCTGCTTTTGGGGGCGAGCACGGCCAAGATCTCACCCCGTTACCACCACAAAGTGCACAAAGCCCCTCCTGGACAGCCCCCCCAGACCTTTTTCCAGCCCATTTTATAGATAGAGGGAGATTCATCCACTCCTCAATCAGGACAGCAGCAGCCCTTTGGGCTTTCTGAAACATTAATTGGCATCACCACTACAATAATAATAAACCAACGAGGATAATGACAAGGAAAACAGCTCAGAAGGATGGACTCTGGGATGGCTGGTCATTAGCTGGTTCTGACCATGCTTTTGGCAGTGGCCACGCCTGCTAATGAAGATGTTTTCCCCAACAAGCTGAAAAATCTTCCTTTTTGGTTTTTTTTTGATTTTTTTTTAATGTGTCAGTGCAGGGATGGGAACGGAGCTGGGTGTCTCAGGGGTAACCCAGGGGTTTTTCTACTGGTGCTCTTGGCCCTGAGGTCACTCCCCGAAACCAGGAAAGGAGCATCTCTGAGCTCTGAGACCGATGATACATGATAATTACTAAATGGCTCAATATCTAACAGGAAATTGCCTTGCCTTGCAGAAACAGTGCAACAAGGTTGTTTAATTAAGACTATTATAGATTTGGATTCCTAATGTTGTTGTGGGGGTTGGGTTTGTTGGGTTTTTTTGTCTGTTTGTTTTGGTTTGGTTTGGGTTTTATTCACGTATAAGAGGTTTGTGAGCATCTATTCTGAGGAGGAGAGAGGAATGGGTGAGAAGGGGAAAGGAGAGCTGTGCTGTGTCTTCATAGCATCAGATAACTAAACGGATAAGGACTTTCTGCTGGTGAGGGCATTAGACACGGATGCTGAGCACCTGTGCTCTATTTCTGGCCTGGCCATCAAATTCCTCCAGGACTTTGACCCATTTACCCAGGGAGAAATGAAGCAGATAAAGCAAATCAGAGCTAATATTTCTCAGAGGGTGTGCGGGCAATGGGGAGCTTGCACGGAAGCTTTCTCCAAGGACTGGAGAGATGTTTTCCAAAGCAAGGGCTGGGTCCAAAAGTTTATTTCTCTTGAAACAATCAGTGCTTTTTCTTGGACAGGTCTTGCAAGGTTTAACTGGAGCTAATGTGAGACACAGGGAGAGGCAGAGAGAGAGGAGCAAGCGCCTTCCCTGCTTTGGAGAGAGGTGTCCAAGTGTGCAAGGATGTGATCATAGAATGGTTAGAGTTGGAAGGGACCTTAAAGATCACGTAGTTCCATCTCCTCTGTAATGATTTGCCTAAGGGCATCTGAGGTTCATCCAGCATCTCTTCCTGGGCGCCCAGCATCTACTGGGCACCCAGTATCTCCTCCTGGTGGACACCCAGCATCTCTTCCTGGTTACCTATCATCTCCTACCCACCCAGCTGCTGGGTGAGGGCAACCTCCTGAAGAGCTGGGCACTTGGAGGTCTGGGTGCTCCCCAGGGAGCAACTCCCACCACCTGGTCCTCCTGGGCTAGGAAAATAAGCATGTGAGAAAAGAGCTTCAAATGCATGAAACCATAAGAGGAGGGTGGAGGAGAGCTTGGATAGAGTCTCCTTTTCCTCTGTGCCTCGGGGGAAAAAATAAAAGTCACTTCAGTGTAACTCAATTAATTAGTTATTGCTCATATGGCACTTCTGAGATGTAAGGAGTGAGATAAGAGCTTGGTGTGATTCCTGGTGACTCGGGTGATCAACGTTGGGTGCAGGATGAGACTCCTTGGGGAGTGCAGTGCTTTGGGGATGGAATCTCTCCTCGGAGCCCAGCTTCACTTGGGAAACGCGTATCTGGTGGGGAACATAGTGATCCTTTTTGAGGGATGGGGGAATAAAAAACATCCCCACTAAGAGCAATTTCCCAGCCTACAGTGAAAGGGAAGGTGGCAGCAAAGGAAAAGTGTGTTGTTGCAGTTAATTAAATGAAGCTCTGATATCTGAGCTGAATTCCATTCGCTTACATAAAACCTGTATGTGAGTGTAGGTGTTTGTATAAAACACCTATAAAATCCCAGCATTTCCTTACTGCCTGGTGGGCTGTTATCAGACCTGAGTGGGGAAGGGCTCTGCTTTCCCAGGCAGCGGCTACAAATTTTGATATTTTCTTTTCCTGCCCCAAATAAGGTTGTAAAACTGAAATCTCAGAAGTTCTTCAGCAAGTAAAACCAAAAACCAGAAAGCAGCTTTTTTTTTTTTTTTTTGGTTAAACAATTGGGTACATTTTCTTGTTTCCTGCCTGGCTTTTAATACTTCTTACTATCAATTAACATTTCAAAATGAAAAGTCATTCTCGGCTGAAAAAGCCGGAGGTCTCAATTTGAAAGCATCAGAGTTCGGCGTTCTGATTATTTCAGCTCTTTTCTTTTGTAACTGGGGGAGAATTCATTGAAACAGATCCTTTTCAGCCTTGATTTCTGCTACTGATAAAACAGTATTTTTTAATTAAAGGAAAAATTACCAGTGGTGAGGCTGGTGAATTTAAAGGGGGCCTGTTGCAGTGATGAGGACAATGTGTGTGGAGGCAGAGGCTTGAATCCACCCCTGTAGCCATGGCTCAAACCACGTCCAGATGTAATTAAGATCCTGACTGCCCTAGAAATACCTTGAACTGTGGTAAATAATTCATATAGCGGGGGGAAAAACAATTACTTCTCATTCAAAAGTGCTAAGGAATGAAAAACTCCAGATGGAGAGTATGTTGGTCTTTGGGTGGGGAAGATGCAGGTGCTTTGATGGGGCTCCAGAGCGAGTGGGAGGAGAATGCACAGGGAAAGGGGAGGTTTTCTGGGGCTGGACCAGGTTTCGTTGGCCCTCACCATGTGGGAAGCAACCTGTGGGTTGGTAACAGGTTTTGGGGAAGAAGGAGATTTGGTTTTCCCACCCAGCAGCACCAGGTTGGGGGGGGGTCCCCATCCCTCAGTCCCCAGCAAACCTAGAGGAGCAGAACAAGGCATGGTCCAGGGAGCATCCCCAACCAGAAATTCCTGGGAGATTAGGGGGTGCAGTAAAGTCAGGAGTTTACACTGGGTTTTTCTTGTATAAGCTGGATCTGATGTGAGTTATTTAATTCGTAGGGACAGGGATTGCATGCGGACAGCCCCATGGCTGCCCTCTCCTCCACACCTGCACAATCTGCTGCCCAGATGCTGCTCTTAAAAAAACCTTTTGGGTCCATAAAATAATTCCTCACCGTCTTGATGGGATGAGTGAAGGGGAGGGAAGGATGAAATCACTGTCAGCAATAAACAGAATTTGTTACATAAAGCCCAGCTTGAAAAACAAAGAGTGGAGTGGAGTTGAGGCTGCCTTTTAAACTTAATTATGCACATGTTTCTCAGCCAGGGTTTATTGAATCATATGGTATAAACCATAAACAAACACTAAAAACCTGGCCGTGTTGACTGCAACAAGCAACAAAATGATCTTTAAAGATCAAATATTTATTTTCAAATCCCAGGAGCTGAGATTTCCTGCACATCAGTCAGGGGGGAAGCGGGCCGTTCCCCAGAGAGGCGGTGAATGCATCGTCCCCGGATCGGATCGTGAGGAAATTGACCGTCCCCTCGATGGAGCCCAGGAGACGGTGGCTGGGAGGTGGGTGCCATATGGAAGAGGAGATGTCCCGTCACCCCCATCATCCTCTCCTGGGGATGAAGCCACCTTCCCCCAGGTGGGTGATATGTGCTGCTGTGGGGACCTCTCAGGAGCAAGGTGGAGGGAGGAGCAGGCGATGGGATTCCCAGGATCCTGCCCATGGGATGCAACCTGGGCTTCATCATCTCTTTCTCACTGTGTTCCCCCACCCGAAATGCATCCCCTTCCCACCCCCTCCCCATGACTTTGAGTTGCATTTTAACGTTTCCCAGCTGGCAGTGGCACGGATCAGTGAGGTTTGAGGTGGTTTGAGATGCTGCTGCTCAAATCCCCCACGGCCAGAGGAGGAAATCTTTATTTGCAGCTGGGATATCTATTGAAGAAGGAGGAGAGACACAATTTGGAGGGGGGAAAGGAAAAAAAAAGTAAAAAAAGAACAAACAAAACAACTCAGGCAGCCTCCCCTGCCTTATCAACGCACGAGTTCTCCTTCATCTGCTCTGAAATCTCTATAATTTACTCTTCCTTCCCTTCCAATGTTTATGGCTTTTATGTTGTTTGAAGGTTATTTATAACAATTATGTAAGGGAGGAAAAAAAAAAGTGCCATAAACTGAGGTAATTTACTGTAAAATATATGAAATGCTTTAAAAAATATATATATATAAAAATAAACAGATAATCAAGCAGAGCGTTTTGGTGCCGTTACAAGTGCTGCAGGTGGAGGCACCCGTCGCCACAGGCAAGGTTCCTGCTCTGCCTCTGATTGCATCCCAGGGATTAGATTAACGACCTCAGATTAGGGAAAAACCAGCAAGTTGTGGCATAAGTGGGAAATTTGGTGGTGGGACACGCGGGGCTGTGGGAGCGTGGCCAAGCCAGCAATGACCAGGCTGGTTTTTACCTTCATTTCCTGGAGGAGGGGAGCTGAGAGCATCCATACCTGAGCGCCGGGAAGGGTCCCACTGGGTTCCACACTGGATCCCTCCTGGCCCTGGGCTGCAAATGAGCTTTTCTTCGGCTCCCCAGCAGGGCTGGGAAGTCTTTTGTAGGGCTGGCAGCGCGTCTGAAGGATTGCAATTCTCGGTGGCAGGCTGCTTATTCAGGTCTGCCTCTGCAAATTTGATTATAATGGCTTAAAGAGAATCACCCCTTGATAAGGCGACTAAAAATAATAATAAGAAGAAAGGCTGAATGGGAATAAATGAATTCATCAAACCCGAAGACTGCAACTCACTCAATAGACACACGCAGCCAAGTGAAGCCAGAAAGTGCTGACGCGGCGCTTGCGGTCTCTGTTCTGTCTCTCCATCCCTTTGCCCCCTGTCACCCCCACCCCGCAGAGAGGGGAAACTCAGCAAAATTGGTCAAAAGTGACCAACAGTGTGGTGATGCCCAGCATGCTGGCACCAGGCAGGGCCAGGAAAGGACCAACCTGTCCAGGCTGGGCTTTATAATCTCTCCTGGTGGAGGGAAAAGTCATTTTCTTCCCCTTTTTTTTTTGTGCCTGTTGGTGTGTGCTTTTGTTTTTACTTTGTTTTTGCAGTGGCATAATTACCTCTACAAGGCATTTAAGTAGAACCGTAAACGAGATGGTACATAATAATGGAACAAAAATGGGGAACAATTGACTGTAAATAAATGCACAGGTAACGAGAGTGAGAGCAAAAGAACCGTCTGATTACACAAACCCCCTAGGCTCTGAGATCTGCAGGGGATGGCCCAGGCTCTCCACGGAGCAGGTACCAGGGGATGGAGATACAGGGAGAACTGGGAGGGCAACCTGTAGAAGAGAAGGCTCCGGGGAGACCTTGGAGCCCCTTCCAGTCTCTAAAGGGGCTCCAAGAAAACAGGGGTTGGAGGCTCTTGATGAGGGAGGGGAGCCCTAGGATGAGGGGGAAGGGTTTGACACTGACAGAGGAGAGATTGTGGTGAGATCTGGGGAAGAACTTTTTGGCTGTGAGGGTGGTGAGACCCTGGAACAGGTTGCCCAGAGAAGCTGTGGCTGCCCCATCCCTGGAGGGGTTCAAGGCCAGGCTGGATGGGGCTTGGAGCCACTTGGTGTGGTGGGAGGTGTCCCTGCCCAGGGCAGGAGGGGCACTGGGTTGTTTTTAAGGTCCCTTCCAACCCAACAATTCTATGATTCTGTGATCCACTGGAGGCTCAACGGCACTGGTGTAGTCCCTAATGTGCACCCTGGATGGTTACGGAGGTGATTTTGGGGTCACTTGTCCTTTGGAGAGCCACACCGTGGGTGCAGAGCCCACGGGGACAAATGGACGGGGCTGCAAACCCCAAACCTGAGCATCCCTGCAAGGCTCTGGCCGTGGGGACATCTCACTCGGGTTGAGAAAGGGGAAAGGACATGGAAAACAAGCAAATCCTGGTGCAGCTTAGAGTGTGAAATGTTTCAGCTCACCGCAGCCTGATTTTTTTTGGAGAGAAAGAAGTCTGGATGTAGGAGCAGGGGGAAGATGATGCCTGATGGTTGGATGAGGATTCTGCATCTTTGAGGTGCCGTCCTGGAGGCAGGAGGGATGCCGGGGAGAGTCAGGAGGGCAGCCCTGCCCTTGCCCTCCCTCTTTGAAGCTGCCTTGAAAGAGAATTTCCGATTAGTCCGTTTGGGCTCAATTTTTCCTGTGAGGCAGCAATGGAGCCTTTTCCCACTCACAGTTCACCCAGTTTGGAGCCCAGTAAGTCTGTCCAGGGGCTGCGGGTAATTTTCTTCTGTGAAGACAAAAGAGGGATTTTTTTTTTTGCCTTTTTTTTTTCTTCCTTTTTTTTTTTTTTTATAGTTTTAAATGATGTTTGCCAAGTCACTGTGGGCTCTTATCAACCCTTTCCATTTCCTGTGGAATCCCATTCTCTTTTTTGTCCTCTCTGAGCTCAAGACCTAGATCTGAAGAGCTGTTTATTATCTGCTTTGCCTTCTGATAAGCTCCTGTTTATAAATTCTCCTCCCCTACTATATATCTCCATTTGTTTTTTTTTTTGTCCTGATTTTCTTTTTTAAACCATAGATAAGACATTTTCTTCCTTTGCTGGCTGACTTCCAGCCGAATTACCCAGCCTGTGGCTGCTTCCTCCTCTCCGGCTGCTCTCCCGGCTCTGACACCGCTTCAGTGACGTATTTTGGACACTTTGACTTTGTGCAAGGTCACTTGGGGTGAGTTTTTCCCCCTTGACCAACCCTGGATGGGACATTCCCATCCCAGGGAGATGCAAGCAGGAGAAGACCCAGCTCCCACACTGTCCCCACCTGACTTTTTCAATAGGAAAAGGCCAAAAAAATCCTTTTTGCTTCCAATTATGTGAGTCCCTCAAGCTCAAAGTGCCATGGCCAGGCTTCACTGGAGCTACTGTTTATGGTGTAGAAACATCTGTAGGTGGGGGCTAAAATTCAAGTGTATTTTGTGATGTGGATGTGGGGTAACACTGTGCTCCTGCCCTGGGAACCAGCAACCAGAGCAAGAGGAATGGGATGTTGGGAGGCTGCTCCTGCTCTGCTTGGACCTTGGCAAGTCAGGATGGTTTATTTTGCTGCCAGCAAAGGGCTTTGAGAAACTCTCCTCTCCCCATCCCTGCGACTGCCCATAAAGCACAGCTCCCTGCGTCTGCTCTTAATTAAGCAGTGCTTTATTAAAACAAATATCTCAGCGCTCTTAAAGGGTAGGTGACTGCTGTGGTCTCCCCGGTAAATATTTACAGACTGCTAAGTTTTCTCAAGTAATCGTTTGGGGGAGAAGAAAGGACAATTCATCACGCTGATGTCAGATCATGGCCTCTTTGTTCCTTGTAAAAGCCAGATCCATCACGCTCCTTCCGAGCAAGGACACTCAGCAAGGTCCCTGTCACTTGCCTGAAATATGCCAGCACAGCAGAGGCCACCGCGGCTGGGAGAAGTTCGAACAAACTTTTCCTTTTAATTACTCCCGAGGTTTCCAACGCTGTTCCCATCCACCGGGAAGTTCGAGCTGCTCTGAGCAGGGCCCATATGGTCTCAGCGCTCTTGGGCCAGATTTCCAAAGCAGTGTCCCACAGTATCCTTATGGAGAAACTGGCTGCCCATGGCTTAGATGGGAATACTCTGCACTGGGTTAAAAGCTGGCTGGAGGGCCGGGCCCAGGGGGTGGTGGTGAATGGTGTGAAGTCCAGTTGGCGACCAGTCACGAGTGGTATCCCACAGGGCTCGGTACTGGGTCCGGTTCTCTTTAACATCTTCATTAATGATCTGGACGAGGGGATCGAATGTACCCTCAGCAAATTTGCAGACGACACCAAATTGGGTGGGAGTGTTGATCTGCTGGAGGGCAGAGAGGCTTTGCAGAGGGATCTGGACAGGCTGGATCAATGGGCTGAGACCAATGGAATGAGGTTCAATAAGGGCAAGTGCCGGGTCCTGCACTTGGGTCACAACAACCCCAGGCAGCGCTACAGGCTTGGGGAAGAATGGCTNCGACAGGAAAAAGCTGATGAAGGAAGGCTGTGTACATCGCATACATTTTTGACTGAAGAGTAATTCCCCATAGCAGGTCTTCAAACCTTCAAACAAAATTTGTGACTCTGTAACAACAGCTTTGGGTTTCTTCCATATTTCCTTAGGCACATACTCCTCATTAACAGATTTGATAATTTATGTCCTTAAGAAAAGTTTCCTCTTTGGGTTTTGTTGTGTTTGTTGTTTTTTTTTTTTTTCTTCCCCCCCCCCCCTCCTTGGTTGGACTAGATGATCTCAAAAGGTCCCTTCCAACCTAGGTGATTCTGTGATTCTGTGATTAATTAACTCAGGTCCAGGCAAGTGGAAAGGGTCAGTGGGGCTCCTTGAGGTTTTTTTGAGGTTGGGACATCTGAAGTTCCTGGGCAAATGTGCCAGGTCCTATGGTAGAGGGCTGTGTGCCCAGGTCCAGGCTGGAGCATCACGTCCCCATGGAGAACCTGTGGGAAAGTTTGCGGTGGCTGATTCTATCCATGAGGTGGTTGAGATGATTTAAGGGTGCTCCAGGATGGAAATGCCCCTGCGAAGGGGAAGAGGATAACCTGGGCTGAACCTGCAGCAATGGGGAGGGGGGGACTTGGGGTGGAACTGCAGGGAAAACGGTCCCTGGGTCACAACCTGGGGTCATTTATGGGTGGAAGGGGCGGGCATTTACTGACAGGGTCTAAGAAGGTGGAAAAATATCCGTCGGGGATAGTGCAGGAGGATACAGGTGTGACTGCTCCAATCCCTTGTTCTGGAGTGGTGTCAGACCAGTACAACTGGTCCCTCTGAAGGGGGAGCAGCACGCACAGCCCCGCAGAACCCCCTGCACCCCAAATTGTCCTGCGTCATGCCTGGGATGCCCAGCAGCATGCCAACAGCTCGCCTGCTCACACGGCTGTTCAAAGGCAGTGCAAATTACCCTCCTGCCCCACAGATTTTCCCCCGACGCCCCATTTAGGGGCTGATTTGGGGGGAGGAGGAGCCCTGGGTGAGCGTTTGGGTGCAGCTGGTGAGAAATCAGGGTCTCCCTCTGCTTTGGCCCGGGGGGGAGGTGCAGGATGTTTGGTGCTTTCTCAGAACTTCTCTCAAACAGGATTAAAAATGTGTGAGGAGATAAGGATCATAAACATTAAGTCTGTCAGAGCAAGGCAGTTGGGAACCAGGCTGCTACACTCCTTTGCTCTCTGCATCCACCATGGGGACCCCCTGGAGCATCCCAGGGACCCCCGGGATCATCCCTGCTCCTCCCCATGGATGCAGACTGGGGATGGGGAATGCTCTGGGCACGTAGGACAGTGGCACATGGGCTCAATGGATGCAGGGCAGAAAAAACCATGTCACTGCTGGTGTGAAAAGGGGTTTCTGGCCACGTCCAGACCCTGTAGGCGCTGCAAAGCGTGGCAGGGCTCCTGCTGGGGTTGCAGGAGGAGCACGATGTGCCCGTGCTGGCTGAAGCAGGGGATGCAAGTGCCCTTTTTGAGCTGCCCTGGGCTCCCTGCTGCTCCTTGTTCAGCACCCTTTGGCCAAAGGGTGGGTTGGATACAGCACCAACCTCTCCCGCAGATTCGCTCCAGGAAGGCTGTGGCTGCCGAGGAAGCTCTGGATGCTTGATATTTCATCCCAAAATTCACTGTATCGTCTCAAGTTGTGCCCTGCAGCCCACCCTGCCCACTGTCCCTCCAAACAGGCACTCAGCCCTGCCCGACACAGGGTTTCTGATGCTGTTCCAGCTTCATTTCAAGGTTGTTGTTGCTCCCACCTCTGACCATGGCAGTGTTTTCCTGTTCAGCTCTCAGTCCCCCCCAGCTCTGCCACAACCCCCCATGGCTGCCTTTACTGCTGTCACCTTGTGCCAGTCTTACCCTGTGAAAAGAGATTTGCCCGGGATCTGCAGGGGAATGGGCCAGCTTGGGGTGACAAACCCTGCAGAGACCCAGGATGCCATCACCAGTTTGGGGTGGGGAGGAGCCAGGGGGTGCTCTGTGTGGTTGGCGTGGGCAAAGGCTGGGGTTTCATCCAGCAAATTATCTGAGCAATCCTCTCTTCTTCTTTTCCCTGTGAGATTTCTCAGTTCTGCAAGTTGCATTCCCTCCTCTGCTGATCCGAGGTGCGACAAAACCCCACAATGCTCAATATATATATAAAATATAAATATAAAAGGAAAGAGGGAAGGAAAAAGGGAACGGGGAGGGGGATGGGGGGGAATTAGAGCACCAGAAAGACGTGATTCACTTTCCAGTTCAGCTCACGAGTGTCAGGTTGTGTTACACCGAGCCTCTTTAACTGCTAACGCCACGCATGGGCCTTAGGGGAAGCCACGCCATGCAAACTGCGGGGTGAAATTCAAATTGGCAATGGGCATTATCCGGAAAAAGCATCGTAAATCCCAACTGTGAGGGCTGAGCAATGCACCAAAATCACAATTAATGTTCCCGTGGCTCTGGGTTAAGGCTGGTGGTAGGCGGCTCTGAAGAGTATCGGTTTGTGTTATGGGAGGTGATGGGATCACTTGGCATGGTGGGGACGAGCTGGGAGATGCTTGGGAGGTGGTGGGATCACTGGGCATGGTGAGGATGAGCTGGGAGANGGGAGGTGGTGGGATCAGTGGGCATGGTGAGGATGAGCTGGGAGATGCTTGGGAGGTGGCGGGATCACTGGGCATGGTGGGGACGAGCTGGGAGATGCTTGGGAGGTGGTGGGATCACTGGGCATGGTGGGGATGAGCTGGGAGATGCTTGGGAGGTGGTGGGATCACTGGGCATGGTGGGGACGAGCTGAGAGATGCTTGGGAGGTGGTGGGATCACTGAACATGGTGGGGATGAGCTGAGAGATGCTTGGGACATGATAGGGTCACCAGGCATGGTGGGGATGACCCAAGAGATGCCCGGGAAGTGGTGGGGTCACCCCAGAGGTACAGCCTGGAAGCAGAACGTCCCTCAGCCTGGCAGTTGGCAGACGTGGTGGGGCTGGTGGCCGCCTGTCACGGTGGCTGCTGTGGCTGCACGTCTTCCCGGGCACGTCACTTCAATCTCTCCCCGGGTAGCTGGCGCTGGGAAGCGGGATCTGACATAATCACACGCCCAACTGCTTTGCTATAAACATGCTTTTCCTTTTAGAAGAGGTCTTGTCCCTCAGACAGTTGAGATGGATGAAAGCTCCGAACAGGCGAGGATAACTTTTGGCTGCTGCCTTGCCGGGGAGATCGCCTTGCTCTGCCTGCCTGGGCTTTGCGTGTGGGCGGAGAAAGATATTGGGGAACACGGTTCTCCCCAGTCCCCCAGCATCTTCTATTTGCAGAGAATAGGTCTTCTAGTCAGGAAAGGGCTCCAGGAAAGCTGGCGGTCATGGGAGAATCTTGATGGGGGGAGGAGCCCTAGGATGAGGAAGGTTTTGACCCTGAAAGAGGAGAGATTGAGGTGAGATCTGGGGAAGGACTTGTTTGCTGTGAGGGTGGTGAGACCCTGGCCCAGGCTGCCCAGAGAAGCTGTGGCTGCCCCATCCCTGAAGGGGTTCAAGACCAGGCTGGATGGGGCTTGGAGCACCCTGGTGTGGTGGGAGGTGTCCCCGCCCAGGGCAGGGGGGGGCACTGGGGGGGCTTTAAGGTGCCATCCAACCCAAACCATTCTGTGATTCTGTGAATAAACCACAGTGATGGGGCAATTGCCCAGGGCATCAGTGGGGCATCCTGTCCCACGACACTTGGGGACCCTGCTACCCCCATCCAGGGGTGATGGCTTTCGGCAGAGCTGTCTGTGAGCCGGGTGGTACAGGTGACTGCAACCCTCATTTGGGAAAGGAGTTGCCATGGAAACCCATCCCTTTCTTTTTTGGCCACCGGAGAACACTTGTTCTCCATCACCGGGCTGAGGTGGGAAAGTTTAGCAGGAGGGGGCTAGTTAATAAACCTGGAAAAAAATAAAAGGCAGAGAGAAAATGCACCTGAGGTGGTGCTTTGCACCTTCCTGCCCCTGCAGGATAGGGCTGCAGGATCACATCCTTGGGGGACTCCTGGGGTCCCCCACTACCCACCTGGGGCTCTTTGGTACCGTTTTGGCTGCCGGGCAAAAGGCTGGGCAATGGGCTGCCTCTGGGAGGCACCTGAACTTCCATTCCCACAGGGATCGGCACGAGCTCTAACATTTTCTTGGAGGAAAAGGTTGTTACTGAGATTATTGACCTGGAGGGCAGAGTTAAAGCAGGCTGGAAATCATAAAGAAACGATTCCATTTTCCACCCAGACTATCAAGGCTCCCAGCAAAGTCTTCCCGTCTCTTTTCTTCTCTCTTTTTCTTTTTCTGTTAACAGGCATTTTTTAAGGTCACGGTGCCGGCTTGCTGTGCATTATCAAGTAATTTGCACAATATATTTCTTCCCTCTGTGTGTCTTCTACTGATAGTGTATCAAATGCCAGAGCATTAACAGGAGGTTTTCGGGCAGGCGTTTGCTGTGTAGGCAGCAAGACCTGAACCCTCTTGGGAAAGGACGGAGGTGAGAGCAGGAAGGGGGAGACGCCGGTGGGGTGGGCAGAGCAAAAGTCTGGGAAGGGTGAGCAACATGAGAAATGCCAGAAGAAATCCTTGAATAAACCATTCTTGGCCTTTTTTGCCCTCTTTTTGCTATTTTTTTCTTTTATTTCCCCTACTAGGCTATGTGGCTGGAGAGCTGCCCAGCAGAAAAGGACCTGGGGGTTCTAATGGACAAGCAGCTGAATAGGAACCAGCAGTGTGCCCAGGTGGCCAAGAAAACCAACGGCATCCTGGCTTGTGTTAGAAATAGTGTGACCAGCAGGAGCAGGGAGGTGATTGTCCCCCTGGACTCAGCAGTGGTGAGGCCACACCTTGAGTGTTGTGTCCAGTTCTGGACACCTCAACACGAGAGAGATCTGGAGGGGTTGGAGCAAGTGTGGAAGAGGGCAACGAAGGTGGAGAAGGGTCTGGAGAATAAATGTTATGAAGGAGCTGGGACTGTTTAGTTGGAGGAAGAGGAGGCTGAGGGGAGAC